>PGCI01000156.1:0-204829 GCA_002873125.1 Puccinia coronata f. sp. avenae | reverse complement strand
CAATCGCAAACGGTCTTTGGATATGTCCTTCAAGTTTACTCTTCAATATTTTGAAAAATTTTAAAATCTCATCAAATTATTCAGATGCCCTGCTTCCTGACCCACTGTTCACTTTTTTGATGAGAAAATTAATCAAGCAGTTGTCAAAGTTCAAATACTTCAAATGTTTTTTAAGCCATCATGCATTGAAATTTTGGTTAATTTTCATTTATATTCATTCTTTTGGGTAATTTTTCTACCTTTGGGCAAAAGCTCAGGATTTCACATGGGTGAATGGTGATGTCTATTTCCATGTAAACTTTAATGAAAAGTTATTTCCGGGCACTGTACAAGGTCCAATAAGCTCAAAAATGTGGTCTTCTTGTTGTTTGGACCCAATGGCAGAACAGTGGTTGAGCCTGCGTCCCGGATGCAACTTTGCGGGGAAGTCAGTACAGTAATATGTGTTTTGCAACTGTAGCCAACTAGCTGGCTATACCATACACTGACACCCTGTCCACAGTCCATAGGGGAAAATTTCAATCTGTTACTACATATGCATCTAGCAAGTTGTGGCTGTGCTTCTATCTTATTGGTTTATTGATCACATCCTGTTCATGCTCTGTTTGTCTAAATAAACTGAGGTATGCGCCGGAACCAATTAATTCATCTGTCACGAGCCTTAATCAATTGGGCAAACTTTGTTTTCTGCTTGATCTTGACTCTATCATCTCAGTGGGTATCACCAGGGGAGATTTCATAGCACCCGTTGACAGGTGCCATTGCATAACTCATTACCCTCTCTTGGTTTGAACCGTGTTTGGAGGTATGCACATTCAAACTGCATGTTCAACTGAAATTCAGTTTGAAGTCACCAACAATCTCACAACAAGTGTTGCTTGATGTGTATGTGATTTTATGTCCAACTCAAGTGGAAAACTTGAAGCATGCAAACCTGAACTGATACCAAAACAACCACAGTTCTGATTTCATCATTCTTTTGAAAATTTACTTTCTTCTTGATTGTTTTATTTCAAAGAAGTATCTTTTGTTTACTTTTTTGAGGCAAAAAAAACTTAAATATAATGTGCTTTTTTGAATGGAATGAATTCACAATCTTCTGTTTTTGAGGTGCCGCAATTCATTGTAGTTGGTCCCGCGTTTTGAAGGAATTTTAAAATCTGAAGAATTGGGTCTTTACCTACCCCCATTTGTACACTTTTTGGCTCAGACCAAACTTTCCAGCAAACAATCATTTGGATTTGCAACGAAGGTGTCCCATTTTAACCATTTTTTGGTCAAAACAGCAAAAACCACCTTTACAACCTTTCACACACCTGTAAATCACTGTGAAATATGAATTTGTACTCTGGTGTACGGGCGTTGTAAGACTCAAAAGTGTAAGTTAATACCTTTTGCTGAATGGAGAAGGGGAATATTGAGGTGCAAGCTCTGCCCTTCTATACTATCAGAACAACAAGACCACCAAGATTGCTTGGCAGTTTATTTATAGTGATAGGACTCGTCTGGTTCAGATGACTGCGGAATGTAAGGTATGTATATGGTTGCTGATGGATGTTGTTGATGATACTAGATGATGTTAACTATGACTGATGATGTTGACTATGACTGATGATGTTGTTATGTGACACAGGTATGTATCTGAGGTAAGTATGTGACGATGTTGTTACTAGGTGTATACGGGTAATGGATGAGTGTTAAGGGTTATGATTGCTAATGCAAGTAGGTGATGGTGATAAGAGGTGATGGTAGGTGATGATAGGTAATGATGACAATGGTGGATGTTGAGGGTGTATGTGTATGATGGAGATGTGTTAAGATGACAAGGGTTGGGAGCTGACGCTACTACCAAGGATGGATGATGATGAAGGTAATAAGTTCTGGGAGCTGACGCTACTACCAAGGATGGATGATGATGAAGGTAATGAGTTCTGGGAGCTGACGCTACTACCAAGGATGGGTGATGATGAAGGTAAGGATTTGTAGAGCTAAATGAGTTTTGGGAGCTGACGCTACTACCAAGGATGGGTCAAGATGAGTTGTTATGGGTAAATGATGATGTTGTTATTGTTGATGATGGTTCCTTAAAACCTCAATATTGGGGGGAACTTATAATGAGGAGTGACCAGTGTTATTATAATATGGGGGGATAGTGAACAATATCTGTGGATGACGAGTGAAGTGATGATATATTCTGATGGTAGAATCTGGTGAGGAAGGGGGGGGGAAACACCTGGAGGAGAGCCTCTTTTATATCGAAATCCTGACAAATGGGGGGTGGTCAACTTGTGGTTGGAACAATTGGTCATGGAACACAGTGGAACAACAAATGATGACTAATCACAGCTGACATGTGGTTGATGGAAACAAATGGAACAATGGAACAAGTGAAATGTGTGTGACTTGTGATTCTGAACCTGATGGAACTTTCCATACTACTATGGGCCTAAGTTGGGTGGAATATCCTAGAAAAAGGGGTTACCAGTGCCTAGTGGTTGAGTTGTGGTTGTGGTTTTTGTGTGACTACCCTGTGAAAGTGCCGTGTAACTGTGGGAAACTGGAATAAACTTGGGTCTAGGAACTAATAATGGCCATAACTATTGATCCAAGCATCTAACAGAGATTCCGTGAGTTGTTCCCTAGGATCATTTTGCCTGAAGAATGTGTTTCTAGAAGAATCTATGGGATTTTGAGGGTTTTGTATTTTGACGACTGTAGTAGGGATTAAGGTTTAGGTGACGGAGTATGTTGATTTGTTGATACTTTTGAGATCCGTTGAGTGGTGATAAATCCGTGAGTTGTGTTCTAGAGTGAATTTTGCCGTAGATTCTGATTATTCAATAATATCTGAGGATTTCTGAGTGGATATAAGAGAAAAAATGAGAAAGGGAAAAGAGATAGAAAAGAAATAAGAGAAATATAAAAGAAAATTGATGAGAAAACTGAGAAGGAAAAAATTGAAAATTTGTGTCATATTTGGAACACCACATCCTCCCCCAACTTATTGTCTGTCCCCAGACAATCCATCCTGAGTGTGGCCAAATCTTGAGTCTTGATGAAACTATTAGTACAGTTGGAGAAGAGTTTCCGCAGTCCCTGTTTTTGTGGTTTACTGATTTTCTGGGTGTTTTTGATGGTTTACTGAGTTTCTTGATGTTTTGTTGTCTTTTGTATCTGACTGTTTTCAGGGTTTTTATGAGTTTGTAGGTTGATACTGATCCAGAAAGTGATAAGTGGAAGCCTGAAGCCTAGTGAATTGCCCGTGTATGCTGAGTATTGTGCGCCTGAGCTAGTTTGTTGACATGCGGTACAGCTTTGGGGGTCCCTCCCCCAACTTCTTTTAAATGAGTTTTGGTTAGGGTTTTTGTATGCTAATACCCAGAGGTCTTGATGGTGGTTCAGGACAAGTTTTATCTGTCACGGGGTGGAGTATCCTCCCCCAACTTAAAAGTTGTGAGTTTTAGTCAAATTCTGTGATTGTTGACCTTCAAACCTTATTTTTAGGATTTTTCAAAATTTCTAATATTTTTGAGTTTTTCGGGGGTTTTGGGTTTTTCGGGGGTTCTGGGGTGCTGCGCGCAGTCCGCAGTAGTCCGCAGCTGTTGACGTTGCGCCGTCGTGACGCTGGTCCATGCCTTGGTCCGCCTGCGTATGCCGCAGTGTGCTGCGTAGCTTGATTTGGTTGGGCCCAGGTCCTTGTTTTGTGGACGGGCCTTGGGCTTTTATTGGTCTGCCGGCCCAAGTGCGCTTGAGTTTGGTGGGTGCCGGGGTTAGATTTGGGTGGACGCGGGTAGAACGTCGCTGCGGCGCAACCCCCCGCTTATGTGTGCCCTCCGGTCCGGACTTGAGCTCTCCTGCGGCTCTGGAGCGGCCTGTCAGCTGTCAACTGCCGGGATATCCCCTTCAGTCGTCTTCGAATCGACCCATCGGCGCACTCGACCGGCTACACTCCTCAGATCTGGTAAGTCTTTTCTTCTTCTCGTCTCTTTCTTGTTTTCACATGGGATTTTCCACTGATTCCCAGTTTATTTTTCTTCCGAATGACAGCCGTACCATCATGTCTTGTCTTCTTCTTGGGTGTTGATCCAATCGGTCGACCTCTTCAGCGGCCAAACACCAAGCTCTCGGCCCATTCATTGCGTCTGGAGTCGGTCGATTCCCGCGTACAGGCATTGGCCCCTTCAGTACTTGGCCTCTCCCATCCTCAGTTCAACCTGCTCTTCCCCGCTTCTACCCGCAATATCGATCGGGTATAAGTATTGGCCGAAACGCCGTATTCCCTGCCTTCCTTCAGCAGCTTCCTGCCTCCCGTCGTATGACCGTTATCCGCGCCACTAAAGCCGTTAGAAAACCTTATCCTTATCAATCGACCCTTAGCCAATCCTATCGCCGCCGAAGTCGCGCCGCTTCCAGTATGAATGCTTCCCCAGACGTTAAACCCGTTATTTCCTCCTATGCTAATTCCTCCGCTGTGCATGCACCTACTGCTCCCGCCTACGTCCGCTCCTCCATTCCGTATGCCCACCCATCATCATTTTGATGTGGGTGGGCTTCCAACTCCTTCTTTATCCCTTACCGCTGCTGCTCTGGCCCCTGTCCTCGAGGACATCTATTTCGACTCCAATGGAGTACTCTTCCGCAATGGCGTCGCCATCGTCGATCAACACGGCTCCATCATTCGTCGCCCTATAGCCGAGCGTCCTTTACCGGTCTTTCGCCCCACCTTTGTCGATCCGGAAACCTCGGTGAGTTTCTTTCCCCTTTTTTTCTCTCTTCTTTCCTAGCAGCTAACCGTCCTTGATCCTTCAGGTACTCCGCACCAATAGAGCGGTAATTGGCCAGCACGCCCATCGGATCGCGCTGCCGTTCTTCGATCCCCTCCCGGCTTTCATCGAGTCTAGGTCCGACGCCGCTGTAAGTAGGGTTCCTGCTTGGTCTTGCTCTCTCCTTTCTTGAGTTGCTGACGGCCCTTCATTTTACGTGCTTCAGGATGTTCCGACTTATCCAAGAGGTCCAGTCCCACCCGGCCTTGAGAGTCTCGTGGAGCACCTCCACCATAATGGCCAGGCCCCAGCTGCTAATAACAGTGCTGTCGACTCGTCGGGCGACGCGCAAGTAAGTCTTTTTTTTCGTATCTTCTTGGATTTCTCACTTGCGTCCTTGTTTACCAGATGCAACCTGCCTCGGAAACTCGTGGTCGGCTCACTGGTGACCCGGCTCGAATTGCTGAGGCTACCCGCATGTATAACCAAGCGCACGACCTCTTTGTCCATCAACATTACGATGTTGGGGCGCCCCCGCATCCTCGACCCGCTTCTGAGCCTCGAGCCCCGACCACCGATCCCATCAAGACCGACTCTGAGCCGGCTGACACCCAGTCCGAGCCCTTGCTGACTAATGATCAGGGTGACCCTGTTTCGGTCACCTATCCGTTCACCAACTTCTCGCGTCCTACAACTCCAAACCCTCCCGGCTTCTTCGATCCCGACAATTATCACCAACTAGACGACGACCAGATCCACGACCTCCTTTGTCGTGATCACGCGCCTGGCCGCTTCGACCGCTACGCCTTTGGGCCCCAGCAGCTAACCGACCTCTACCAGTCAGCTATGTCGGCGATGGTCTCAAATTATACTTGTTTTCCTCCACGCGACGGAGCTGAGTGCGCCGATTGGGTGCAAACTTTCAAGTTTATTACCCGCCGATACCATTCCTTGGACCGAGTCATGCGCCGTCGTTAACTTTGTATGGTGCGTTTGTTTCTTTTTTTTCGTGGTACCTTTTCTGATTATTGTTCTTCTTCCCTTCCTAGGACACCATCAAGCTGGTCTGAGTATCAAACGCTATAAACTCCTGGGGTAAAAAATCTTCAAAAATCAAAAAAATCGAGTGTCATAATAAAAAAAAAAACTGAAAAAAAAGCGAAAAAAGACCTTGGAAAAAAAAATCTTGTATCGTAGTTTTTTTTTTATCAGTTTTTCTTTTTATATATTTATTATTTATTTATTTATTTTTATGTTCTCTTGAAATAAGATCTAACCATACCCCTCCCCCAACTTAAATGAGGTTGTCCCCAACCTTGCCATGTCCCCTAGTGAGAAGTGCCAAAGTGAGTTCAGCATTTATGAGTCTTGGAAAATGAATATATCAACTAAAAGGGAACTGGAAAAGGAAAAAAAAAATTCAGAAAAAAAATGAAGTGAGCTCAAGAGGATCTTTTTGAGATTTTTGGGTGTCTTTGCCAAAAAAAAGGTAGCTTCCTCCCTCAACTCTCTTTTTTTTTTTTTTTTTTTTTTTTTTTTTATGGGTAAATGGTGTGAAGGCTAATTATTTAAAAAACTTATAAGACACTTTTGACCCGTTTTTGAGCTAGAGATATTGCTAATTGATAACTTGTAAGCGTTGGATGTGAACAGTTTAGTCTTCGTATCCAGGAGGTAAGCCTAGTCAGATTCATCCATGAGGTCTTCTTCCTCTGCTTCTGACCGTTGTGATTGGTCTGAGAGGCCATGTTCTTCTGAGTCCGCCTCCTCTTGTTGTATGTCCTCCAGGTTTCGTCCTCGAGGGAAAAATCTTTTGATGTGTGATGCCGCGTACGTCCTCTTCAGCTCCGTCCCGTCCAATTCCTCCAGCAAGTAGGATCCTTTGGGTAAGTGCTCCTTTACTTTAAACGGTCCATTCCACCTGTTGGCAAAGAGTTTCCCCCACTGATCTTCCAAGCTTTTGTTGTAAACTAGAACTAAATCACCTGGGTCCAACGGTTCACGTAATCTGGCCGCCATTTTTCTGTCCCAATATCTTACTGAGGCCTCCCGTGTTTTAAGCAATTTCCGGTGAGCTTCCTTTATGATTTTCGTCTTTTCTGGCCAGTTGCTTTGTCCGAGCTTCAAGAAGTTCTTCGGTGGTACTGATACCCAGCCAATCAACGCCTAGATAGGTGTCCATTTCTAAATCCACAGGAAGCACAGGTAGTTGCCCAAAGATAATCTCGTAAGGTGTGTACCCTGTGGTTCTTTTTGTTGATATTCTGTCTGAGAATAGGACCAAAGGTAAGTACTCCCTCCATTTTCCTCCAGACTGACCGCACATCTTTACTAAAGTATCCTTTATTGTTTTGTGCCCTCTTTCTACCATTCCGTTAGCTTCAGGATAATAGGGTGAGGTGAGTATTAGCTTGGCTCCGATCTTCTGAACTGCTTTCACAAATTCCTTCTCAAACTCGGCTCCATTATCTGTAGTGACTGTTTTGATAGATCCGTATCGGTAGACCCAGTATTCCAGGAGGAACTTGGCCACGTTACTAGATGTGAGTTTGACCAGCGGAGCGGCTTCTACCCATCCAGATAAATCATCCCTGGCCACTATTAGATACTTATATTGCCCAGCTTTGATATGACAAGCATCCAGTGCCACTCGTCCAAACAGACTGCTAGTACCGGTAGGATTTTGAATTTCTCGAGGCACTAGGGGATCTCTTTTCTGACAAGCTTCGCAGCTATGAATCCATAATCTCACTTTCTTCTTTAGACTTGGCCACCAGAATCGTGTTACTAGTCGTTGATAGGTTTCCTCAATTCCACGGTGTCCTAAATCTTCGTGGACCTTCCTGAGCAATTTGTCTTGGTAGGCCTCCTTGGAAATCACAATCTGTGGTGCCGGTGAGTGTTTTCTCATTAGTCTCCCTTCACTGCTAAAAAACCTGGCTGAGTTACGTCGTAATTTTGCAAAGTCTTCTCGATCCATCTCCGGGGGTTTTTCTAGCGTTTCTAGGTAGTGCCTGAGGTGTTGCCAATATCCAGGGGCTTCCCATTCGTTTTCTTCCTTGTCTGTTTCCAGAGAGCAGATCCGGTACTGATAACATGGTTTGATCAGGGGCTCTTCTTCGTCAAAGTCTGGTTGGTCCTCGTAGAATTCTTCTTCCTCACTAGAGATTGGCCTCCGCAAGAGTGCATCTGGTAATGTGAAAGTTTTTCCTGGCTTGTGTACTATGTCAAACGAGAACAGCTGAATGAATGCCACCCATCTGGTCATCGGGGCATTTGGTAGTGAGGGAGAGTTGATCATCTGAATCAGCGACTTTGCATCCACTTGGAGTTCGAAATGTTGGCCCCAAAGGTATGTCTGTAATTTCTTCATGATTCTAGCTACTCCGCATAATTCTAGTTTTGGCTGAGAATATCTTGATTCCACAGGCGAAAAATGACTATTGATTTTGTAAAGTACAAGGCCTATCTAGTCCAGTGTCCAGTTCTTGCTGGGATAATACTGCTCCAGCAGCTATGAAGCTTGAATCCACTGCCAGCCTAATAGTACCCGCCTCCGGTGAGTAGTCAATGCTTTTTAGAACAATATCTTCCCCAATAATTTGCTTCAGTCGTTTGAATGCCTCCTCGCAGTCCTCACTCCATTTCCATTCTGCTTCTTTCCTGGTAAGTTGTCTGAGGGGTGCTGCTTTCTCTGATAGGTTCTCTATGAATATTCGCACGTAAGTGACTAATCCTAGGAATCCTCTCAGCTCGGTGACATCTGCTGGTGTTGGCCATGTTGTTATCTTGTTCTTCTTCTGCTTAGATACCCGTCTTCCTTCTTTCGAGACCACGTGACCTACAATATCCAAGCTGGGACGCAACACGCAAACTTTTTGCCCGAAATTGTGAGTCCAGCTTCTTCAATCCTAAAAAGTATTCTCTCCAGAGTGACGGCATATTCCCAAATGAACTTTCTGATTCCGCAATTTTCTTTTAGTACCTCTCCATTATATGTTGATCGTGGTCCTTTGATTCCTCCATTGTCAATGAATACACCTACGTGTTCCGGTATTTCGTCCTGAAGAATCCACATCATCTGGGCTTGATATACCGCTACTGAATTTGTGGCTCCTTGAGGTAATCGAGTGAGTTGAAATCTTCCTAATGGTGTATCAAATGTTGTTAATGGTCTTGACTCTTCTGCTAACTCCCTTTCGTTGTAGCCGCCCATGATGTCACCTAACCCATAGCAAGAACGTCCAGCAAAAGCTTCGATAAATTCCTCCGTCGCAGGTGGCAGTCCGGCATCCCTAATTGTAACCCTGTTCATTTCCTGCAGGTCGTGCACTATCCGTAGTTTCCCATCATGCTTCTTGACACAGAATACTGGACTAGAATAGCTTGAAGTTGATTGTTCGTATAATTTTGTTCTGACCCGTTCTCTGACCAATTCAACGTATTCGTCTTTGATGGCCGCAGGTATTGGGATTGGTTTCTTCTGCCAAGGTTCATGATCAATGACTGGAATGACGTAGGGCAAGCCGTAAGAGTGTTTTAATAATCCTCGTTCAGCTGGACAGAAAGCCAAAGCCCCCTGTCTGAGAACTATGATATGCTTGAATAACTTTAGTTCTTCAGGTTGCAACCATCCTTCCGGGCCAAAACTTATAACGCCTAAACGCTCCTTTGTTACCTTCCATGTTGGTTGAAATTCTGGTGGGTGTGGAGTGAGTGGGGTTTTGTAGGGGTCTCTAGATAGTGGTGGTCTCTGAAGAGGTGGATTGATAGACTGAGGCATTGCTTGATTTACGGGCCTGACCTTCTTCCCTACTGGCTTGTATTTGGTCATACACCACAGATTATCTTCTTTCCAGTTCTTGCAAAGGTCGTCCTGAATCCTTGCCCCTAGTCCTTTTGCGAGTAAGTTGCTTATCATGATATCTTTATCCCAATGGAAAGTGCCTGCTGTCCAACCGCTAAATTTGTTGGATATGAGCTGAAAGGTCCTATTTTTGGGTTTTACTAATTTTTCTCTGTTTTTGATCTTTTCCTGTGTATATTGGTAGGTTTTTGATAAGATGCCTTCTGAAATGGAAAGGGAGTAAATAGAGGAGATAAAAAAGATTCTAAGGGAAACTAAATAGATCCAACTCATAAAAGCTAATATTTTGATTACCCAGATCTTTTCGTCTTCAGGCATTCTAAAATTGGCGGTTGTTACTGGGCCCACTCGCAATTCCTTGGTCAGAACGCCTGAATTTATAAAAAATGCTGGTTGGCTGAAATGTTTGCTGCTTTTCCGTTGAGGTGCTTAAACTGATTCCACCCTTTTCCTTTCCCTATTCTGGCAATGGGTACAGTGATTCGTCGTCCAACGTCCCCTTGAAACTGCAGGTATTCACCATCTCCCGGGTAGTCCAATGTACAATTGTAGTCAAATAAGAAAGGTCGTCCTAAAATGCATTCTTGGGCTTGAGGTGCCACAAATAGGTGCACGGGTCCCGTAAAGCGTCCAATAGTGAGATTACAATTTTCGACTACTCCTTTTATGTCACATCGTTCTCCCCCAACGCCTCTCATTGGAATGTCCACTTCTACTATTTCTAACTCCAGATCGACTGCTAGCTTGGCCGGGATGACATTGACCATTGACCCTGAATCAATCATGAAGGGTACACGTTGATCCATAATTCTTGTTTCGATGTATCCGAGGGCACAACTATAAAAACAGTTGAAGTCTTTTTCTTCTTCATCTTCTTGGTTGATCATTGCTCCTGCTACCTTATGGCTCTTTGATTTGATTTCTTTTACATAGGATAGTTTTGTGCTCTTCGGCCCGTGGACCCTGGCTTGAAGCTTGCCAATAAGTTCTTCAACATACGTTGGCGAAATGGCAGTGAGCTGTGAGAAAGTGGTGGGTATCTTGAGGTTATCCAATTCCGCCAGCAAGGCTGATTCGGCTGATTGCTTGTCCTTTTGTGCCCGAGGGGCCTCTAAGATTTTCCCCGGGGTCCTTCTCGCTGCCGGTACTTCCGCGATTACTTCCTCAATTGGCCCTCCTTGGTCTATGTCCATTGCCGTTTCTTCCCCCTGAACCTTTCTTTGCCCGCGCAGTGCTTCTGCTCGTGTTGTGGCTCCATTAGCTTCCATTTGTACTCGCTCAAAGTTGGCCGCTCCTAATGCAGGTGGCTCCCAATAAATTTGGTTTACGGCTGATGTCATGTCCAGAGTTTCTTGATCTGCTTGTGGAATTTGAAATACTGATGGGTGATCTGCCTGAAAAGCTGCGGCAACAGGAGTTTTTTGTGGAGCTTTAGTAGATTTGGTGGCAACCACGTGTCGAATGGGTCTGTTAGGGTTCCATGGGATTTGCTGGCCACTAGGTAAGAACCAGTCGTTCCCGTTTCGTCTAACTAAGCCTTGTTGTTCATCTTTAAGTGCTTCTGGACATTTGAAGGTGTTATGTCCTTCCTTATGGCAGTAATAACATGCTTTGGGTTTGTAAAGCTTGCCCGTGGGTCTTGGATCACCTTGTGAGAACTCGTTGTTGTTACCTCCTCCCGATTGAGGATAGTTCAGCGGTGCGTTGATGGCTCTTTGATTCTTGAGGCTAGCTATTTCTTTCTCCATGTCCACTATTTTCTTCTGTAACGCCGCTTGATTGGGTATTTCTTCTAACATTTTTTCTCGCCGTTTACCGTCCCCCTTCTGCACGTCTAAAGTTTTTTGCATTACCTGATTAGACTCCGCAAATCCACTGATGTTGGAGAATCCTGGTTCTTCAACTCGTATCTCGGCTTCGGCAGCTGCTATCACGTGTTCCCATTTAGGGGGCTTACTGCTTCCGTCCGGTCCCTTGGGTAGCTTTTTTTGCATGACTAGGGCTCGCTTAATGTTCTTCTGACTTGTTGGTGAAAATGCTGTTAGGAATTGATATGAGGCGTCTTCTCTGGCTCGGAGCTGCTCATTCTTTATGAGGTACGTGAGGATGGCTGAAAATTTCCCTAAGTATGTTTTATATTCTTGGACTGTTGCTAATCCTCCTTTCTTTGCTAATTTCCCGCTGAGGTCAATCAGGTCCTGTTGGGTATGAAGAATCGTGTTGTCCCTTTCTCCCCAAAGTTCCATCATAGCTGGCCGCAATATGTCCCATTGGGCGTCATCATAGCCATCCATGGCTTCTAACTCTTGTTTCAGTTCCTCGGTTTTCACAAAGCGTCCAATCTGCATGGCCATAGCGTATTCGTCTAGTTCAAACACCCTGGCTTCTTGTTCATATTGCTTCAAGAAGGCCGTGAAATTATTGCCGTCAAACATTAACGTGGGATTTTTGATTATCTTCATGCTCTTCCTGGGGCTATCTGCCAACGAGTTGTCGCCCATTCGAAGCCCGTACCCCTGCTGTATGCCTGGACGTTGAAATCCGGTCGGGTATGGAGTGCTCTGATAAGGCTGCTGGTGGTGCTGCGGCTGGGGTGTTTGTTCATCTGTATACTGCATAGGTTCTTTCAAAAGTAGGTTTTGTTCTGCTCAAAATTGAGCTGGGTTCCGATGTAGCTGCTGATGTTGCTGCTCCTCGTCATTGTCCTTGTTTAATTCTTCAATGGTAGTGCGATATCGATCATTACGCTTCCCTTTATCCCCTTTTGGTGGTGGTGGTAACGGCGTTGTCGGTCCTTTGTATTAAGAGTTGATCCGGATGCCATCTGTCTGTTCCTTGACGGGGTGTTGAAACCGCTAAAGCCTCCTCCTTCCAAATCTCCGGGCACTTCACTAAACAGCGGTAGTCCTTGTTCCATTCTGTTGATCTTCCTAAAAGGTATGTTTGTCAGTTAAACTATTTTTGGGTGTGGAAACTACTTATCTCCACTTGTAATTTATTCTTATTGGGTCTCTGGACTTTTTTCCAGGGCAAGTTGGGGGGTTTCAATTCTGATTTGTTAAACTAGTGGTCTTCAATTGTACTCTTCCGGGGGATATCGCAATTGTATACTGGCCGCCTACTTCAAGTCGCTGTTCTCTTCCGGCGGATATTGCAATTATTCTTTATAACTGGCCGCCTACTTCAAGATACAGTACTCTTCCGGGGGATATCGCAATGTTACAACTGGCCGCCTACTTCAAGTTACTTCTTTCCAATCCTACTAGCCAGAGTTTCGTAGTTCTTTTTCCCTATGTTAGTTGTGCTGACAAGTTGTACTTCTTGGTTAATTTTCAAAAATTGATATAGTGCTGGTGCGTTTTCTGTTCAATGCTTGGTATGGTTAATTCGTTCTTAGTGTTCCTTGTCCTCGACAAGTGTCGTTCCTATGGCTAAGTTTTCTTCTTATAATACTTATATTGGTTGGTTACGTCTTTGATTCTCTTCCGCAGGATCCTATCACGTTGGGGACTCCCTTGTAAGACTCAAAAGTGTAAGTTAATACCTTTTGCTGAATGGAGAAGGGGAATATTGAGGTGCAAGCTCTGCCCTTCTATACTATCAGAACAACAAGACCACCAAGATTGCTTGGCAGTTTATTTATAGTGATAGGACTCGTCTGGTTCAGATGACTGCGGAATGTAAGGTATGTATATGGTTGCTGATGGATGTTGTTGATGATACTAGATGATGTTAACTATGACTGATGATGTTGACTATGACTGATGATGTTGTTATGTGACACAGGTATGTATCTGAGGTAAGTATGTGACGATGTTGTTACTAGGTGTATACGGGTAATGGATGAGTGTTAAGGGTTATGATTGCTAATGCAAGTAGGTGATGGTGATAAGAGGTGATGGTAGGTGATGATAGGTAATGATGACAATGGTGGATGTCAAGGGTGTATGTGTATGATGGAGATGTGTTAAGATGACAAGGGTTGGGAGCTGACGCTACTACCAAGGATGGATGATGATGAAGGTAATAAGTTCTGGGAGCTGACGCTACTACCAAGGATGGATGATGATGAAGGTAATGAGTTCTGGGAGCTGACACTACTACCAAGGATGGGTGATGATGAAGGTAAGGAGTTGTAGAGCTAAATGAGTTTTGGGAGCTGACGCTACTACCAAGGATGGGTCAAGATGAGTTGTTATGGGTAAATGATGATGTTGTTATTGTTGATGATGGTTCCTTAAAACCTCAATATTGGGGGGAACTTATAATGAGGAGTGACCAGTGTTATTATACTATGGGGGGATAGTGAACAATATCTGTGGATGACGAGTGAAGTGATGATATATTCTGATGGTAGAATCTGGTGAGGAAGGGGGGGGGAAAACACCTGGAGGAGAGCCTCTTTTATATCGAAATCCTGACAAATGGGGGGTGGTCAACTTGTGGTTGGAACAATTGGTCATGGAACACAGTGGAACAACAAATGATGACTAATCACAGCTGACATGTGGTTGATGGAAACAAATGGAACAATGGAACAAGTGAAATGTGTGTGACTTGTGATTCTGAACCTGATGGAACTTTCCATACTACTATGGGCCTAAGTTGGGTGGAATATCCTAGAAAAAGGGGTTACCAGTGCCTAGTGGTTGAGTTGTGGTTGTGGTTTTTGTGTGACTACCCTGTGAAAGTGCCGTGTAACTGTGGGAAACTGGAATAAACTTGGGTCTAGGAACTAATAATGGCCATAACTATTGATCCAAGCATCTAACAGAGATTCCGTGAGTTGTTCCCTAGGATCATTTTGCCTGAAGAATGTGTTTCTAGAAGAATCTATGGGATTTTGAGGGTTTTGTATTTTGACGACTGTAGTAGGGATTAAGGTTTAGGTGACGGAGTATGTTGATTTGTTGATACTTTGAGATCCGGTTGAGTGGTGATAAATCCGTGAGTTGTGTTCTAGAGTGAATTTTGCCGTAGATTCCGATTCTTCAATAATATCTGAGGATTTCTGAGTGGATATAAGAGAAAAAATGAGAAAGGGAAAAGAGATAGAAAAGAAATAAGAGAAATATAAAAGAAAATTGATGAGAAAACTGAGAAGGAAAAAATTGAAAATTTGTGTCATATTTGGAACACCACAGCGTACAGCAGCGTAAAAATTCAAATGTCACAATAATGTAACGAGCGTACACCAAGCACCACAAACAAAGCAAAAAAGTGACCGATGGGAGTTGGTCTTTGGAAACTATGGCACAACTTTTGACCCAACTTTTTTTTAAAAAAAAGTCAACTATTACACATGTTCAATGCACAGTCACTGTGTAAAATTCACAGTGACTGCGCAAAAATGATCTTTGAAAATATTCAAGTCAAAATTTTATTTAAAGGGGATTATTACGGAGGCCAACTACCATCAGGTGTACTTGTCATTTTTTGGAAGAGGGTAAAAATTCAGATGTCTTGGATAAAAATTGTATGATATACTTTTTCTGATGGAAATTCAATTCTTTTTGGTAAACTGAGGACTTCATGAAATCTAAAAACCAGGGGACATATGTAATTGTGTATAAAACTTTCAAAATTCAACTTCTAAAGAAAATTAGAGCTCTAAATTTAGCTCCAAATGTACTCAATATGGTTTGAATCCTTTTTATGAATATTTTTTCATCATCTATAAGGTTATAGAAAAGATTTTCTCAAGAGGTTTAGATTGAAAATTATTTAGGCACTGCAAAGAAATAATAAATGATAGTTGATAAAGACTTGTTAATCAGAATGATTCTCCACATGTCAATGAATGGAAATATTGATGTATTAATATTAAAGAAGAATTATTTAAAGATGGACCAATACTGATTGGAGGATTCAAGAACTCAGAAAATCATGAGATTGACTTGAGTTCAGCTTGGGTTCTATATGATTTGTGGATTCATTCATTATAAAATTACAATTTTGATCATTTGAATATCAGCTTGCTTTGTGGTTCACTTCAGAAGATGTTGTCCAATTATCTTAACCCACATCAACATCATTTCAGGTTCATAGGGAACTGACACATAGGATCATTGGCCCCGGGTTCCAGTAAAAACACATGGAGTGGCACTGGCATGCCAGTGCCATAAATTCTCCCCTGGTGTATGCTTGTCTGCATTAGGGATGGTAATCAGGCAGGTCCGGGCCGCCCGCAGGCCAGCCTGGCTTGACCCGCTTCGCTCCTGGACAGGCCGGGCCGGGCAGAATCCACTGATTGCACTGTCCGGCCCAAGCCTGTGTCCATGATCTGACGTACACGGGCTGTCCAGCGGCGGTCTGCCGGGCCTACAGGCTAGCGGGCTTCCCCCGTAGCCCGCGGAAGGCCCGAGATCAGCCCGCGGGCCAGGCTCATATGTTTAAAAAATGCAGGAAAAAACATTCAATTACCTTTTTTTGCATACCATCATGTAGCCTATGTACATAGAGAACACTAGATGTAGGTGATATGTTGTGAATTCTGATAATATGAAGTAGAACCTTGGTAAAGCTGATGCAAATCTTCTCAATTTGTCAGGGAACCATGTGCCCAAGCCCAGGCCCGCTGCATACCCAGAGCCCACAGGCGCCCAATGGGCCGCCCGCGCCGTTTAGCTACCTTAACAGGCCGGGCCAAGATTTAAAAAAGCACAAGAATTGGTGTCCGTGACCGGCCCAAACCCGCGCAGGTTTGGGTGGCCTGTTGGACAACCGGCCCAATTACCATTCTGAGTCTGCATCATATCTCAAAGCAGAATTTTAAAATCAAGAACAGTCATCGTTTTTTAATTTGTTGGTGCAGGTAAATGTTTACCAAGTTCCTAATTATAACATCATTCTCATTGAGTAGGCATCTTCACCATCAGCATCTGACCGTTTTAGGTTTAGAAAGATGCGGTTTGAAACACATAGACGGGTGTGCGGTAATGAAGCCAAGGAAATCGAACCATCGGATTAAGTAGCACGAACAGTAGAAGAGAAGAACAAGGCGTCAAGAATTCATCAATGAGTATAGAGTCCCGGCTTTAGAAATAGAACGAGGATGGACGACCCACAATACTTCTTCTCGATTTCTTTCATGGTGAAGCCCAAGGCATCTTGGTACAAACTAAGAGCTGCCCGGTTAGTCTTACGAACATGAAGAGAGACGTATTTGGCACCAAACACATCTCGCATTGCCTTTTCTGAATTAGAAGAATGTTCCCAGTGGTCAATTTTCTTCCAAAAAAAAGAGATGACGTGGAGCCGTGGGCGACAAAGAAACATGGACTGACGGGACTGCTGCATTAGTATATTAGCCAAACCCAGCCGCCGATATGTTCTTAGAACTGAGATCGATGTGACATGACCATGCGGCTCATCGGTAGGATCTTCTTCCCTGTGACCCAAGACGTTGGTTTAAGTGAATTGGGGGGAAGAAAATGAGGGGAAAGAAAAAAATGGAGCGCCAGTCAGCTACCCAGTCAAAAACATTGGCGAGACTGATGAGAAAGGGGACACATGATGGTTCAAATCGAACTGATAGATGGATCTAAGGAGATGTGCTGAGATTACATCTTTGCAAGAATATAGCCTACAACTCTTCCCCTCTCATCGACCCCGACAAATGAGAGTTGAGGCCAGGTGAGCAAATGATACATGTCTTCGAAGTTAAAATGCAAACGAAAAAAAAAAAAGTTTAGTATTTGCCCAGCCCGAAGATGGCACTGTTTTTCTGACAACGGAATAAGACTTACAATATTTCATCTGATAATTTTCTGTCAAGCCGTGGAGACAGATATGATACCGATAAGATTGTGCGGTCAGCAACAGGTCGTTTTGACGATACACCTTTCCTTTTCTTCCTTTTCATGATTGTGCAACAATTTGTCATAACCGCGCAGGGAGTGCTAACCTGGCAAATTCATCAGATTGCAATGTTGCATTCTTCGCGAACCGGCCAAAAGGAGGAAGAAAGATCAGCCAAGATGATGCGCCAAAAGGTTGCAGGATACCAGACTCTACGAAAAACCAACCCGGGCAGATCAGCAACCTATGTAACAGCAACCGGTGGGAGGTGGTTCGGAAGGAGAGAAGACGTTAGTTCTAAGGAATGAGTTATCACCTCGAAGCATGAATCGATCTCCGGCTGACGTACTGTTGCCTGTCTGATATCCATTGTCGCTTGTGTGTTGTTGACCACGTCGTTCCGCTGAGAAGTGCCGGGCACGGGCGACGGGACTTGCGGCTTGCCGTCCCGCTCCGAAAATCCGAATTCACCCGGGGTCCGGGTGGTTTACCACGGGGTGCAGGTACCGCCGAGTCCCACTTTCCACACTTTTGCGCCTGCGCGGGTTAAACTTACACAGAAAAGTACAGTTTGGATTTAGCATTGCACACTACATATAATGTTAAATTTCATTTATTTATAACTTTTTCTGGAAGTTGACCTGAATTTGATCAACTAACAGAAAGAAAGGAGGTAAATGAAATTTAAAATTAGGTCGTTCAATTATCCATGAAATGTTGCATGACATCAAAACATCAAAACATAACACCACAACCAATCAATGAGCACATGAACGCAAGTGACTTATCAAAGCACAAAGGCACCTTTGTACTTTGAAATGTCACTTGCAATCATGCCCTCAGTGATTGGTTGTGGTGTAAATGTCAAAATTTGGCAGGAAGCTGTCAGCTTTCATAAATCTTGTTTGACAGCTCCCTGCCAAATTTTATCATTGATGGCAATAAGTATTTATGTTGAATTTTATGCATAATTGAACACCATAAATGATTACATCAGGAAGGTGGATCCTCAAGGTTGAAGTTGGTGAGTGAGGATGTGGTTGATTCTTTCAAATCCTTTCAAGTAATTTTCAATTTCCTTGAACATATTTGGTTCATGGAGTATCATGTCTCTTGAGCAGTATTGTCTTGATATTTTTTATTCAATTGTTTCCTTGTTTTTCCCCATATTGGTTGGTATCTGACACAAGGAATCACAAAGTTATAATGTTGGAGTTTTCATCTCTCTGAAAGCCCTCTCAGATCCATCTCTATGAGAGCAGCATGTATACCCATATGAAATTTCATGTTGGGTATTCCATTGCACCTGATTTTTAGATGAAAAAGAAACAACAAAAATTCACAGGAATGGCCACCATCATATAATCTTGCCTGAGTTGATATCAGGGGGTAGTTTCTTCAATGGGTCATGTAGTCTTTTGGAGAAGTGAGGATGATATATATGTGCTCCAAAAGTCTTTGAACTGATTGATTTTGAAAGTGATGGCTGAATCAAACTTGGAGCAACAGTGGGCCAATACACTAACATTATTTGTTAGTGTAGGGTAGTGTAGCCAAAACCAGCTAACAATAACTATGTTTCCTGTTATCTCTTTTTTTGTAGCTAACAATACAGGAAATCGCCCAGGAAATAGTGACAGATAACAGCAATAACTGTTATTTTATCCTGTTAGTACTAATAAAAGGCCTGTTATTGCTGTTATTACTGTTGTTTCCCGTTATTTTCTGTAAATTGTTAGCTTAGATACTTGTATCTGAGTTAAAAATGTTCACTCCATTTTTTTTGGGGTGGACACTTTCCCACTCCAAAATGTTGGAGTGCATGTAGTAAAAGTTTGGAGTGCATTTAGCCTGACCCAAAACTTATTATATTCCTGTGGCTATCTACAAACCCATTGAATGTTTTTTCCCTTTTGGAAGGTGCATCTTCCATTCCAACCATGATATAAAATGTGAGAAACAACTGCATGAGTGTTGGTGGAACCTGCTCCCCTATTCCCTCTTTGGGGAGGGATCAGAGGTACCTACTTTAAAAAAGTTGTTTCTCTGTTTAGTTATTCTTCATCACAGAAAGAGGTCCCCACATCAGATTATTACAACATCTCTCCTTATGTAGCTCTATTTGTTGTTCAAATGGGCTCAGAATGGACTCAGTTCCTCTGGGTTCACATACATAGGACCTAATGATGTACCCACAATTTTTTTTTATAAACAGTTTATATGATGTAGTGTATAAAATATTGACAAGCAACAAAAAAAATAAATTACTTGAGGCAGGTACTACGTCAGTACCATCATTCATGTTGTGAACCTTCTTGACCATAACACAATCACCAATCATGATCACATCTTCAAAGAGGGGAAGAGAGAAACAAAAAAAAAAAAAGAACCAAATATGCAGACAGAATGTTATAAAAGATATTAGTTTTTTTTTTTGAGTGAAGAAGACGGGGAGAAAAGTGGGTATAATACGCAGTATGTCTGTCTGTATGTCTGTAAGTATCTCTATATATTAAACTGAATGACGAAGGGAATATTCAATGTATTATAGAGGACGTATAGATATATATATCGATGTGAGGAAAGCTGGTATTCGGGAATAAGAAGAAGAAAACAAAATGCGTAGCAAAGGCAGTCAACCCGAGTCATTTCACTCCCCACACATGTCAGTTAGTCCGTCAACACAAAAAAGGTAAGGTAAGGGGAAACAGATAAAGTATCGCCAAGAAGTTTCGCCTTCTGAGTGGAAAAGTCCAGTTAGGAGAGAGAGAGAGAGAGAGAGGAGGGGCACATGATTTTCTTTTCTTAAAAAAAAAAAAGGCTATGCTAGGGGTCAAGAAAGGAGGGAGGGGGGGCATGCCGAAAGAAATGGGACGAGAGAAAGGAGCGGTATCAGGTAAGAGTAGGGTCTTCTGACAGAGTGCCCATGCGGGCGGGCAAATTGCTGTGAGACGAGACGCGATGATGAGGGTCAGTGGGGGTGACGAGTTGCCCGGAGGGGGCAAAGAGCCCGAATGTTTCCGATTGCGGTCTCGTACGCGCGCTTCCCACGGAGGTGGATCTGTTGAGGTTCCCGTTGCCGTAGCGTCCACGGCTGGTTCGACGGGCAGTATCGAGCGAGCGGCGCCGGTGGACGTCCGCGGAGCGCCAGCCGAGGCCCACATGACCAGGGCCGCGGGGCTGCTGGGCGTCTTCGAACTCGACGGTGCCGATGGCTTGACCGCGCAGCCCAACGGTGTCCAAAGAGCGACGAAGACTCTGGACGCGTTGAGGGGTGTTGTGATTCTGGACTTGGGCCATTGGAACGACTAGATGCCCCGGTGGACTCAGCGCTCGCGAGGACTCCACTACCGCCACCCGTTCAGCCGCCGTCGTCTTCATCGCATCCTTCTCCGGATTCTGGAACCGCTCCCGCTGCATCTCTTCCCGATGTGCACGCACCGAATCCTCCGAGCCCATCGCGATCATCGCGCACACAGGGTTCATTAATAGTCCATATACAAAGCCATATACCGCTTTGATCAACGGCGCCGTAAAGTTGCCGTTCCCCAGATTGTCGTCAACCCAAATGGCTACAAGGAATAACTTGTGTGTGTAAGTTTGGCTGCACTACCTGGCGACAGACACGCTGAGAGAGAGAGAGATGGCTTACGAGTGACGATGGCGATGGAGATGGGCCACATGATGAAAAAGAAGATGAGAGACAGAACGCTTCCTTTCCAAATGGACCAGCAGAGACGGGTAGTAAACTGAGAGCGAGAGAGTCTAGCGTCGAAGATGTCGTTGACGTCAGAGCCTGAGAAGAAGTGGAGTCCACGCGAGAAGCCCTGTCCGTTGTGGAACTGGCGCCACAGTCTGCCGAGGCGGGTCTGGGCCTCGTCCGGAGGGAGACGCTTGGCCGCGCCCCACGCTGTGTCCGGCCATGGGTACGGGAACGCCGAAACTTTGTTCTTCCGCAGATCCACATGCACCATTCCCGACGCTATGCAGAACGTTAACACCCCTTGGATGAATATCGTCACCGCCATGTCTCCCGCAACCGTGTTATCTGCAAAAAAAAATAAAAAAAAATAAACATGTCAAAATTCGTCGGCGCTTCTGATTTTCTGGATGACCGGATACACTTACTCTTCAAAATCCATATCCGCACGTTTTTCGCATTCAAATACATGGCACAACCTATGCCAAAATTAGCTGCCAAGGGACGACTGATTAATTTCGTTTTTTTTTTTTTTTTTTTTTACAAAATCTAAGCTTGCTGGGAATGTTGGAATGCTTACCAGCGCCGTCTAGGATTGCGGCACCGACCATCTGGAGGACAATGATGTAGCTGCAAGTATATATTCATGTTAGACTAGATGGCAGATGATAAAAAAAGGGAAGTGAGCTACTGACAGTTTCTGACGCGTCGAGAGCGGGGGTATAGCCAATGGATGGAGACCGGGGGGTCTTCCAGGGTAGGAGGAAGGGTCTGAGACGAGAGCGGCAGGGGTGGGCTGAGATTCGAGGTCGAGACGGGTGGAGAGGGGGAGGGGTGCGGAGGTGTTTTCCATATTGCCGTGGTCGTTGGATGACGGGCCGGAGGTGGTGCGAAGAGTGAGGATTTCATCGCGGTTGTCCTGCGGGGTGGAGTTGTATGAACGATCCATGGGAAGTTCGGGTAATTTTGTTGGTGCTATTCAGGATGTGTGAGTGTTTGTGTTGGTATCTGGGTTGTTAATGTGACTCTTTCTCTGAGTGTTGGAGATGGAGATGTTAAGGGATTATTATTATTATTCCGGGCAATGCTAGCATGCAAGGCGGCTGCTTGTGGAGAGGGAAGTATGTATGACAGTTATATTTATAAATTGTAAGAAATGGAGAAGGAAGTCTGTCGGCGTGCACTGGTTCTGGTTCATGCATGGAAGGGTAACTGAGCACGCCCATTTCTATTGACTATTGACTTTTGACTATTGATTATTGACTATGTTGTACACTGGATGGCTGGTATGAACCAATTCAGCCAGTTCAGTTCAGTACGCCGGTCCATGCACCCAGAACAACCGATTCGCCCTGATGATGGGAACTTCCCGTGGATCTCTTCGTCGCGACTCGCCAGTTCAACTTCAACTTGCTGATGATGATCTATTAAATAGCATTGACTTGAGCGAAACGCAACAAACACAGACAAACCCAAACCCAACGTCAGGTGTGTCGATCAAGTGCAACGAATGTATCAAGTGGTTTGAATAAACAAACAAGATCGGCTTGAAGTCCTTGATGTGAATTGGCCTGTGTATGTATTTATGTAGCAGGTTTATTCCTTATGAGGACTTGGGCATTGACAGGAAACCATATGTATTTAACCATTCCACAAAGGATCGAGAATCTTAAAACAGCAGGAAAGGAAAAAGGCAACAGCGTTTTACATCACTTACATGATTTGTACATATTTATGTATTTACATAACCTCTTTCAAAGCTTCACACATGATGTCATGAATCTGTGACATCCATCCCAGCTGAAGTTAAAGACAGCTGAGTGCTGGTGTGTTAAAGTCCGTATGATCTTGAGCGGAAAAAAAAAACTAAATGGGCCCAATTTATTGAGCCACTTGCATGCAAAAAAAAAAAGTGAAAACAGAAAGGACATCAGGGGCAAGCCCTGCTCCAGTGGAGGTGTGCTTTGTAGGTGTGTATGTATGCATCGGCATCCTACGGCAGCCTATAAATTTAATGGTGCAGAAGTCAACTCCAAAACTCATCACCGGATTTGACAAAGACATGTATTAATTCAATCTTTTATTTCAAGCATGCTATTTTGTTTGTTATTGTTTTGAGTTGGGACGGTGAATAATAAATCTAGATTATGTGAAGAAAAGAAGAAGGATAACATTTTTTAAAAGCCAAGTCGTCAAGTAGAAACAAGCAATTAACTCCAGCAAAAAAAAAAAAAAAAGAACATGCCAAAAAAAAAATCTATTGCCGAATTTTCAAGAAGGAAAAAGAAGCGGGGAAAAGCAAGGACAAGCAAGCTCAAAAAAAATAAAAAAAGGTGGGAGGGGGGGGGGAGGAGAGATTAAAGCGAAGCAGCGTCTTGATACACGGCTCGTGAAACGCGGTCGAGTAGGAGGCGTTTGCCGGTCCAGAGGAGAAACTGTCTGGCGCCCTGTTCGACGAGGAGGTCGAGGCCGTCGGCGGATTTCCACGCGAGGCGGTCCTGGACGGCGCGGAGGAGGGGCGAGGCGGAGCCAAGGGAGTAGCTCATCTCGATGACGACGCCGCCGCCGGGACGGTCGAAGAGGCCGGCGGGGATCTCCAGCTTATCGTCCGCGGGCGGGTCGCTGGCCAGTCGGGTCGCATGCGCCGGCACCGCAGAAATGATCGCCGACGGGTGCCACACTCCTCCTCCCGACTCCTCCTGCCCGGAACACAGTACATCTAGACTCTCAATCACCCGAACACTGAAGTACCCCGGGAAGTTCGCCGCCACCTCCTCCGCCTTCGCTCGCGTCCGATTGTAGATGTAGATCTGCTCATACCCCAGCGAGTGTAACGCATACACCGCTGCCCGTGCCGTGCCCCCCGCCCCAATCACCACCCCACATGCTCTGACCAACTGGCCAGGTGTGATCAGCCCCAGGGCCTGTTGTGCCGGCAGATTCGCCTCGATCTTGGTTTTAATCGCTTCCCAGTCGGTGTTGGCACCTAGCAACTTGACTGTCCCATCGGGCTGAGTGATCGGGACGATGGTGTTGACTGCTCCCACGGCTTGCGCATCGGGTGTTAACTGATCCAGATGTTGGATAATATCCACCTTGAGCGGGATCGTCACTGAGGCCCCTCCAAAGTCGCTCGCATGGATCTTCTCGAGGATAGTGCTCTCCGTCACTGAGCTGGTCTCATACTTATCGTACCGATAGCCTTCTAGCCCGAGGGACTCAAACCCGGTCCCATGGATCAAGGGTGAGCGTGACTGTCCGATTGGCGAGCCAAATAGCCAAAACTGCTTGGGAGGTATTTGCCCCAACAGTCCTTGCGCGGTCTGGATCTGGCGGAATGATAGTTGTCCAGGGGCCGCTGGGGGGCCTGGCAGTAACGGATGAGTGGTCGGGCTGAGAACTGGAGACAGGATCCGAGACATCTGTCCAGATCGACCCATGTTGATGGTAATCAGCGTTTGTTGCTCCCTCTTGGTAGTCGCATGTTTTTTCCTAAACTCGAGCATCGCCAGGTTATCCTCGAATCCATCGGCGGCCCGAGAAACCAACTTGACCAAGTCGCCGTAGGACCTCAGCTCATGATAACGCTGAGTCATCTCACTCGAGCTCCACTTCAAACAACCAGACAAGTCATGGTACGAGGCGATGATTTTCGAATGGCCCTTCTGACGGAAGAGCGCTTTGCTTTGCTCCGGCGAGAGGCCTAACTCGACATCCACATACTCACAACCAGTACGGAAACCCATCACAGTCAATTTACACCAATCCTCTTGTTTATCATCCGGGAACATCCCTCCCTGTGAGCAGGTCCGAACGGTGTAGATGATGGGTAAGGTGGTGAGCCTGCGTAGGGCCGCGACTTGCTTCATCACAAATTCAGTTGGTGGGATGGATGGGGTCGTGGGTGCTTTCCCGGATGGCGATAAGAGGTCGACTCTCAACTCTACTGCGTCACATCCAGTCGTAAGCTCCTCGAAACGATGAAGGCTGGCCACATCTTCTTCTCGACAAGGGCTCAACGATGGGAAGGTGAGGCAAAGAAAATGGGTGCTCCGGTGTACCGGAGGATCAAGCGGGACGTGGTTTGTGTCAACGCCAGTGATGAAACGGAAGAATTGTCGCATGGCCCGTTTGGCTTGTTGAACTTCAGAGATGAGGGCATGATCAACAGAAGGATGGACGAGGTTGAAATATTCCGAGTTCGAGCAGAGTCGGTACCAAGGTTGTCGTCGGGCCCAGATCTGCTCAATTGATTCACCAAGACTAGGTCGATTTCCATCTTCATTGAGATAGGTGATCACCTCTTCCACCGGTCTGACAATTTCCACCACCGGCCCTTTCGATCTGGCGTAATCCATCAGAATCGTCCGCCCCTTCTCAGTTTCCACGATTCCGCCGCCCAGTGAGATGACGTGTCGAGAAGGAAACAGCTTCAAAATCTCTTCGAGCACCGCACATTCTTGTTCTCGAAAGGTTGCCCAATCATTCTTCTGGATGAAATCGCGAATCGTGCAACCGAATTTGTCCTGAAAGTACAGATCCGTGTCAATGAGCGGCCAGCCCAATGTACTAGCCGCGACTTGTCCGGAGAACGATTTGCCCGATCCTCTCATTCCACATAAGAGCTAAGAATGTGATGGATTAGAAAAAAAAAAAAAGCGGTTAGTGAATTTTGTTTCACTCCTAAGATTTATATTATCTACTGACAATGGAAGGTGTTTCGGGTTTCTTGGCTTCCCATGCGACTGCCGGAGCAGAATTCGATGGCTTATCCTCATCAGGTACGCCTTCCAGTTGAATGCCCAGCTTGACGGAAAGATCGTCCCACCAACTGGGCCATGTTTTCTCGACACACCGTTTCTCATCCAAGATTAAACCTTTGCCGCCAGGAACCGTTCCCAAGACACTAAAGGCCATGGCGATTCGATGGTCATCGTAACAGTGAATTCGGACTTGATCGCCGCGTTTGGCGAGCGTCTCGACGGGTGTACCAAAGACCTCAATACCATCTTCGAGCTCTTGGGCGTGAATCCCCATCTTGCTTAACTCGGCCACCATGGCGGCGATCCGGTTACATTCCTTGACTCGTTGATTCGCAATTCCAACAATCCTGGTAGATATTCTTTGTTCGTCCTTGGAGGGCTGGACGGCGACACCGAGCAGGACACACGCAGTCAAGAAAGCATCCGTCATCTCCTCCATGTCGATTTCCCCAATTTGCCGCAGGTCGCGGACGGAGTTGGGTCCAATGACTTTGGTCTCCCTCTCGGTCTGAATGACCTGACACCCCATCGGCTCGAGCACCCTTTTCGCAAATTGGGCGTCACCTTGGAGGGATCGCGAGCCAATAGTTTCTAAAGTTAAGCTCAGGCCATTCAAAGCAGCCAAGGCCAACGGGTATGTCGCACTACTGGCGTCGCTTTCGATCTCGTACACGGGTGGATTCTTGTAAGTCCCACTGGGTATCCGGTATGTATTCGAGGGAAGCCCGCTAGAGGGATCTTTGACGCGCTCAACATGTATTCCAAAGGTAGCCATCATGGAAATAGTGATATCAATGTATGGCTGTGAGATCACAGCACCCCCGACCAAAGATAGGGTCACGGGAGCTTGTGCAAACGGGGCTGAGAGCAGGACCGATGACACGTATTGGGATGAGACGGAGGCCGCCAATTCGATTACCCCGCCGGGAAAGCCATGCTCGGGAGTGATGCGGAGAGGCAGGCATCCTTGGTTTCGGAGATATTCAATCTGTACACCATTGGTGCGGAGCGCGTCTACGAGAGGGCCGATGGGACGTTCTTGCATTCTGGCATTCCCAGTGATCACTGTGGAACTTTGGCTCGAAGCTTCAGATCTGACAAGTGAACAGACGGTAGTTAAGAACCTAGCCGCAGTACCCGCATTACCGAGATACACGTGTTTCCCATGTGCAGGTGGCTAAATGAGGTTGGAGGTCAATGTTAGAGAGCTGATTGGTCTTGAGATAGTAATTATTATTTGATTGATCAATACTACGACTTACCGAGAGTTTGCCAGCTCCACCAGAAACTACAAGTGTGGCACCATTGTCTTCCCAAGAGAAACTAGCGCCTTGCATTTCTTCGAGGGCATTGATCATGACTTGAGTGTCATCCGAGTGCAACAGGTTTTTGAGACGGCAAGTCCCATTACCCAAAGCAGCAAGGATCAAGGCACGATTGGAGATAGACTTGCTGCCCGGGGTTCGAATTGTCACTTCCTTGATGTTCGGTGGGGGAGGGCCTGGATGGACGCGGACAGCTGGGGCCAAGATGCGTCTGATGAGACTGTCTTCGACGCCTGTTGCACGCTCTTCGAAAGTTTTGCCTATCCTAGATAGGAGGACAATCTTCTTGACTTTCCCCTCGTTCTTCTTATCCACGCTCATTAAATCTAAGAGACGATCGGGATTGAGTTTGTTGGCGTTCGGTGAGCTGAGGATCTTGGGGTCGGTTAAGGAGACGGGCAAGCCGTGAGCCTTGAGACATTTGCTTAGACGAGCAATGGCGCTGGAGGATAGACAGCCACGTGCACGAGCGACTTCAGCTTCCAGGATCATCCCGATCGAAACGCATTCTCCATGCAGAATTGCCGGTGTCAAGACGGCTTCGATAGCATGACCAATGGTATGGCCAAAATTGACCAGATTCCGGAGGCCCGTCTCTTTTTCATCTTTGGTCACTACTTCTGATTTGACGCCCACAGAATCGGCGATCACCTCTAAAAGCAATTTTTGAGCGGGAGATCGACTGGCAAGATCTCTTCCGGGGAACGGTTTTGACGGATCGCGAGGCGGGGGCGATAAGACAGCGGAGCGAATCGACTCGACGTTAGATTCGAGTTTCTCAAATTGGAATTCATCCCAGATTGCAGCTGTCTATAATTGATTTGGATCAGGGTCAACGTGAGACAATGATGAAAAATGATGTATGCAGATTGCTTACTTTGACCACTTCCGCCATCCCATTCACAAATTCTCGTTCGGGTAACGTTTCCAGATAGGCAGCATCGATGAAGATGAAGGATGGCTGCCAGAATGCACCCACCAGATTTTTGCCGAGTGGGGTATCGATTGCGGTCTGTGCACCACCCAAACCAAACCAAAAAAAAAAAAAAAAAAAAAGTCAAGGGAATTATTATTAGCGTGGGGTCAGGAACAGAGGTATGAGACTGTGGAATGATGAATCGACAGACCTTGCCCCCAACAGATGAGTCAACCATGGCCAGAAGGGTGGTAGGGATTTGGCAGAACCTGATGCCGCGCATGAAGGTAGCACTGACGAAGCCAATGAGATCGCCGATGACGCCGCCGCCCAGAGCTAGGATGACGGTATCCCGGGTGCAGCGGTGATCGAGCAGCCAGTCCTCGAGGATAGCCTTCATCTCGCGGCATTTGCTCTGTTCGCCCGGAGGGAGGATATAGGTGAGGAGGCGGGCTGAGGGGGGCAGTTGCTGCTCGAGGGCGGCCTTGAGAGCAGGGAGATGCCGGGGGGAGATGTTGCTGTCGGTGATGAGGACATAGGTGGAGGAGCGCAGTTCGGCGAACACGGTGTGGGCGATGTACGGCGGGAGATGGAAGCCGAGTCTGATGGACGGCTTCCCCAGGATGGAGACTGTGTGAACATCGCAGTGGCACGCCTGATGACTCTGAGCCATCGGCATCGCAGAACAGAAACTGGCTGAAGCTCAAGCGAGGGAAGGCGCACTAGAGACAGAACGACGACAAGACTCGATCAAGTGGAGAGCAAGAAAACAAACAGACTGGGACTGGGACTGGGACTGGGACAGACTGGGACTGGGACTCGGACTCGGAGGAAACAAGGCAATTTATATTGTAGAATAGAATAGAACACTGTAGTGTACAGCAAGACACAACAACAACAACAACAATAACAACAACAATGACACTGATCTGGGCAAGCAACCAGCAGCCAGCGCTGTGCATTCCAGCAGCACCCACTTATAACATGCTTGCATCACCTCGCCAGCCTGCACGAGTGCTTCCTCCGATAAACATCCCTGCCGCGGGTGCATCGAGTCATCACCAAAAGAACCTGCCGCCGATCGAAATCAACTCTATTCATCCCACAGCAACACTGATCAGAGTGATCAAGCCAAGTAAAATTTTACATCTCGTCGTTTATGTAGCTTCCGGAAAGCCGAGCAGCTCGCTGTGGCCAAATGACTATCATCATGGCCTATCTCAACCCTCCACCATGAAGCAGCATTAACAACTGATGCATCACTCCAGACTTACTTCGTCTCATGAGAATACATACCCTCCAGAACAATTTTCGGGAATTTCTTTCAAGAGTCCAACGTGTCACTCAAGGGGTCAAAATTGTCTTGATCAAAAGTCGTCCCTGTCAAAATCACGAGGACACTGAAATCCTACTCCCAATCGTAGAACTACAAAACTAAATATTTAAATATGTATGCTTTCAGGGTGTCATTTATTCTCTCTCAATATCAGCAGAATCTTGTGATTCACAGAAGTCAGTCCCAATTTGCGTTTTTCCATTTTCCTTGAAAGTTGTACATAAATACGTAGACACCTCCTTAAAATTGAACACACATAAATATCATTTTTTGATTCTTTGACAGAGCTGTTACTTCACTTTGACATATCCATCGTCATCACCAAACTCCCTCACCTCAACAAACATATATGTCGAGTGTAGCATGTTCCCTTTCCCTCAAATTGTCAGCCAACGACCTGTACAAAGCTAGCTAGTAGTACTTACTCCCTTTCCCTTCAACACTTCTCACCAACACCCATAAAGGTCACTATGTGACCCTGTGTTCCTTTCTTTTCTGATTCATCTTGGATATTTGGTTCTTTGTTCATTTGATCTTGATATTTCATTTCCTGCCTTGATAAGTTTGTTCATTAACCATTCTTTCCTCGCTTGAGACGCATACACTATACCAGAACTTTGTAGGAGAAAAAAAAAACTCTGATAATCAGCTCATCTGGATAAGGACCCAGGAAACCCCCGAAATAGGTGGGTAACCAAAATGTATGAATTTTTGAAAAAAATAGCAAAATGATACGCACGAAATTTGTATGAATGGGGTTACAAAACCCAAAGGGTACGCACCAAATGTGGCAAAAATGTATGAATTTCTAATAAGTTCCAGTTAAATCCGCTAAAACCCGTATAAACCCGGCTGTAATACGGGGGATTTTGGGCTCCCGGTGGCATTTTGCCTTGAGCATACGCACGAAAATGTATGAATTGGCCAAAAAAAGCCATTCCCCGGTGCCCCCCGATGTATGAATTTCACCAAAATCTGGGATTTTACGTTACCCACCTCTATAGGGGGTTTCCTGGGTCCTTCTGGATAGCTTAGCTACCTCAATTGACCTAAATAAGTCAATAAAGTGCCTGTTGTCTCCACAAACCCAAAGGCCAGCAAGTATTATTACGCTAGTTCCAGGAAAAAGCAACCCACATTCTCAGGTTTTATCCGTGAAACAATTTGCCAACGCCAGAGATTAAATAAGCATTGGTAGCAGTTTTGCATAAGCTAACAACTGGACTGCAGCGGTGCCACTATATATGGAGATAGGTTCCAGTCGGTCCGGTTGATCGCTGCATTTGCTAGCCTCGATGTGTTTTCGGCAGTTGGTAAATGCATCCACTCGATCAGATTCGGCACCACACTCTCGAACCATGAACCGAGGCTAATTATATTCTTCCTTAAAATCTTTCTTAGTTAGTACAAGCTTCAGAATTTTTCCCGGTCAGTTTTCCTTCCCTTTTTGCCTCCAAATCAATCCCTCCAAAGAGCTCGAACAGGTTAATCTTGAGTGACTTTGGGCAGATAGCTTTGAAGTCACCACTCCTACCCTCGAAGGAAGTTGCCAAGGAGGGTGTGTCAGTTTATCTTGCAAATAGTAGTTTCAATTTCACACTTCCAAAATTTTCTATGAATTTATCCTCCAACAGGGTATAATTAATTGTAACTTGAAGTATCTCTCTCACAATTTCAATTCTACATAGATGCCTTAGTCCATGTGTTCTCATTATTCCATATATATAATCTACCAAGTTTGTACAAAAACAAAGCTAACAAATCAATAATGTATGAAAGTTGAATCTAAATCTTTTGTGATATAGTATGTACTGAAAATCAAAAGTTTTCATCTATTCCGTTAAAACAGACTATCTGTTGAAATTCCGAACTTGTGCGCAAAGGAGAGGTAAGAGAATGAGATTGGTAAGACAGTGAGAGGGAGAGGGTTCTGATCAGATAAAACTCAGGGGATAAAAATGGCAAAACTAAAATGAGAAGAACCAATGGTGTTTGATTTATTATTTCAGAATACATACCATCAAGAAATGGATGAATTGCGAGGTTAAGGTTGTGTTTGGAGGATTTTATACTGACATGCGTGATAAAAAGGATCATCTAAGTCACTAATTGTCTGACTTTCCTTCCTCTGTGTGATTTATCTTGTACGATATTGTTCTCCGTTGTGTAATCAGCTCACACAGACAACTTTGGATGATCCGAGGTTTCAAGTCTCTGCTGCGCCCACAAGATCAACATGACTGCCGTGCAGCACATAATAGTGATTCTTGTAGCACCTGGATTCTGCGTTGCCCAAGCTTAGTGGGGCCTAAGCATCTGCGTGCTTGTTTGTGATGGCAAAGTTTTGGGGGCGGAGCGCAGCTGCAGGCAGTTTAATGCATTGCAATGTTGCGCAAAAAGAGCAGAAACTCTTTCATGTTTACCATAAAAAATAAACTAGACAGCCGGGTGGCATGATACTGTTTTCACAATGAATATGAAGCTCCTTTTTATAGAAAAATTGTCTATTTGCCTGATTGAACGATTATATATCCTAGTTACATATCTTAACATGCACCTTGGCCCAAAATAAACAAAGTAAATACATAGTTGTCCATAAATAAGATTATGCAAAAGCACCGTTCATTTGCTGGTTCCAGATGAGTATCCGTAGGTGGAGCTGGCCCCGTTCACTTTGTTGATGCTGACGCCGGCAGTGGGGATGTTGAGGTTGCTGGAAGAGTAGACTGTTTTTGCGCTATCCACCGTGTTGGCGCTTTTGCCCGTAGTGGCGCTGGCGAGGTGACTGGCGCTGTAAGCGTTAGTGGCACTGTACAAGCTGTTGGCGCTGGTCCCGGTCACGGTGTTTTGGAGGTTACTGGCCGCCACGACATTGTTGGCGGAGGACAATTTGCTAGCGCTGGTCCCGGTGGCCGCGTTGTAAGAGCTTTTCGCGTTGAAGGCGCTGTTGGCGTTGTATACATTGGTAGCGCTGATGGTGGGTGTATTGAGGTTATAGGAACTGTAGGCGCTGCTCGAACTGGAGACGCTGGACTGGAAAAGAGGTAACATTTTGATGAGTTTCAAGACTTGCTGGATTCTCTTGATTGTGCGGATCATTAGACTTACGCTGTAGCCTGTTGGTGCCGCCAAGGTGGAAGTAGAGAATGCAAGCGCTGCTCCAAGGATAACGGCGATGTAAAGCATGTTGTTTGGGTTTAATGGGTTTGTTGTGAAGGTTCTGGGTGGGAACAACCGGAATGTAAAGAACGAAAGTTGGTGCTGAAGATGGGAAGGTGTGCAAGTGTGAGGAAGGTGATGAGGAAGGATTGATGAGGATGAGAGAGGAGGCTAAGAAGGTCTGCTTTTATAGGAGATCAGGCTCTTTGCAAACGCCGGCAAAGACCAACATGCAAAAAGGACTAGACCCGCCCGGAATATTGGAACTGGGGGCCCCACCGCTCGTAAGATCTTTCGCGTCGCGTAGTCTGTGGTGCTCAGTCCATACATCTGAATTGAAGCCCAGTCGATGCTGTCTATGACCAGCCGAGCCAGTCGATGCTGCCTATGACCAACTCAGCCAGTCCTTGCTATTCTAGATGCAGGCTGGTACAATTCCTTCCGGATCACTTCTGCGCTCCCAATGGCCCTTCATGATCCTGGTGGCAAACCCCAAGGCGTGTTCACGCCACCAGACAATAATTTAGAGCCTTGGAGCTGTGGTCAAGGTTTTAAAGTCACATGACTGAACTGGCGCAGCGGTACCCCCAGCACTATGTATATCTTGAAGGAGGTTACGGATCCACAAACAGTGTCTAGTTGCGTGTCCTAACGCCATGTATGCTGCTTGGCAAGTAGAACTGGCTACTGTGATTAGTCATCGCGAGATCCACATTATTGGGCTTCCGTAGAGCTTCATGAGGATGCCATAGGTAGACCTGGAGCTTGGGCCGCCCCAATTCGCGTCTGCAAAACACTCAACCGGCTGACACTCACTCTGGTTGGGTTGGATATGTAGGACTTGTTCCTTTGTCCCAGCTAGGTACCCAATCAGATGCCAGAGTGCCTTCCAATGGATTGTCAATGGCCTAGATGAGAACCTGGCCAGGAAGTTGACCGCGTAGGTGATGTCTGGTCTTGGAGACATAGTTCAGACCACCAATGACCGACAGAAATTTGGTTGTGTCTACACCCTTATCCCCAGGGATGAAATTACTGTTGAATCCTTTGGGTAACCGCGCTTTATGAACAGTTTTCCCATCCCAGTTCTCCTGAAGCATCTTCTGGATGAGGTTAGGCTGATGCAGTTCGAAACCATTGGTTGTCCTCATGATCTTGACGCCGACCATGCTTGTGATGCCCTCATTCCATTTGATCTTGAGGGTTCCACTGAGTTGTTGCTCCAATTTTTTTAGGGCGACGTCTGAGGAACTGGTGACAATGCCGTTGTCGACATGGACCCAGATGATGGACCTGTTGTTCTGGTTGGCTATCGTGTACACTCTAGAGTCGTAGTAACTCGAGGTGTACCCCATAGACGCCAAGGTGGAGCTGAGGTGTTTCCACCAACACCTGGCGGCCTGCTTCGTACCGTAGAGAGCTTTATGTAAGAGGCAGGCATCTCCCTTGGGCACGTTAAGTCCTTCAGGAGGTTGTACCCATACTTCCTTGTTGATAGGCACATTCAGGTAGGCTGCAACAAAATTGAAATTGTATACAGGCCAGTTGTTCTTTGCTGAAATGGTAAGAAGGATTCTCATCGATGTGAAATTTGCAGTGAGCGCGAATGTGTGTGCATAGTTGGTACCCTCCCGCTGGTTGAAGCCTTTCGCAATGTAGCGGGCTTTGTACCTGGTTGTATCATTGGGGTTGGGCTTCTTTGCAAAGACCCAGAAAGCACAGAGCGCCCTCCTTGCTTTAGGCAGACTAGAGCACAAGGCGGCTTCGCCGCTCACTCCTCCCATGTGCAACCTGCTTCCTACAGTCCAGGGTAATTTAATTTATTCATTTTCCGACAATAGTATCTATCTTTGGCTGAAAAATTCATTAGCATATTTCCCTTACCTGTCCTTCTGTGATCCTTTACCATTCAAGATGAAAAGAAATAAATCACATGCTTTTCCATCCAGGCAAGTGTCATTCTGAATGCTGATCAATTATGTAAGATCAGGAATGTCAGCTTGCTACTATGTCAGAGACAATCTGACAAAAGTAACATAGAAAGAGACATTATTACCACAGTATTAAGACCCATTAATATCACTAATAATGTATAAAAAACTTAGTTTACTTATTTTTATTCTATAAACTTAGCAAGTCCTAGCACCATAAAAATAAGTAATAAATTAAAATAAAAAACTACTTTTTACAAAAAAACTGAATAACTTCTAAACCTTGAGGATAACTTAGAATATTATATCATATTCTGAATCCTCATGCAAATTAATGTAGGGTCCCTCACTGGAAGTACCCCTGAATTCCTACTCCTTCACCTTGAACCAATTACCCGTAAGAATTGGCCACACTTATGTGTCACAGATGACATTACACACGTATGTACTTGTTATATATACATACCATATGTGAAATGACCAATTATGGACTTATAATTGAGGTGTTGTGTATAGTTTAGAAGTTAGGCCCAATTGGGGTTTAATCCTCCAACCCCGCGCGTGGATTATATAATCTAATTGGAAATTGGCCAAATGCGTGGAAATAGCTAATCCCCTAGTTACCACACGTGTACAGGTGTAACTAGGGTACTAGTAGATTCTACGTGGTTTATTTACAAGGTTTCATTAATAAAAACCTTGAATACATAAGAGTAACATAGCCAGCGTGGCCTTTGATGATTGGCCATAGCCATTTGTGGCCCATTTGCGTCATTTGTGGCCCATTTCAGATACAAATACACGTCAGTGTTGCTATGTACCTTAGTTACAATAACCAAATAGGTTATTAAGGTCATTATGAACACTTGTGACGCTGAAATAATGATCAGCAGTGCCATTGGGATGAGCCTTGTTAGTGCCAATCTCCCAAATTGGCCACATTGCGCTGAAAACCAGTTACTACACGCACACAGGCAGAAAGGTCCTCCACTATGAGTGAAATTAGTATATATAGAGCCCTCTTTCCACGCCAAAAGTTGTTCATCATCATCAATTATTATTACAGTCAATCAGTTACGCCGTGTCCTGTCCTTATTTCAGTTACTCTGCCCTGTTTGCCTGTTTTATCCTTGGTGTTCTTATTAAATCAACCATCCTACGTGACCAGCTCCTGCGCAGAAACCATCCAATCTACCCAGCAGCTCTACTTCACCCCCCTACGTGGCTTTTTGGCTTAAAAGAAGCAATAGTGAGTACTTCTTTTATCCTTCTGTCCCCATTCTGGTTCCTTAATTGGAAAAGCACTTTGGTACCACCTTCTGTTACGCAGAAACCCATTGTTTGCTTAATCAGATACCACCCTGCTTAGCAGATCTCTGATTTAGAGGGCACCTACAAACACCCCTGCGCCAGCAGGCCCCTCTATAAAAAAGAATTATATTCTTTTTATTTCTTTCTTTACTACTTTTCTACGTGAAAATACCCCACTCTACCCATCATTTGCACTCTTATCACCTTGTGTAGCTAAAAGGTACTAGCCCTTGGCATCACAGAGGCTGACAATTGGGGGTCTGGCCGGGAAATTACCAATATCCACTCGTGGTAATTGACTCCTGGTACTTATTCTTTCTACTTTTGCTTTTCACTCACGCAAAAAATTACCAAACCAACTAAAAATCATTTATAAAATAAATCCACTAAAAAATATCCTTCTACTTTATTTTTTACGCATTCTTTTAGTGAACCAATACACTAAAACTCTCATTTCCACGCCTGAATTTGTTCATCCACCTTTTGACCAAATCGCCCACTTTGAATTAATCAAACATTATCTTAAAGTCCTCAGATTGCGCAAAGAAGAGGAAATAGCTAACTATCAACCTTCTGATTGGGAAAAACTTACGCCTACAGAACAGTTCCAACTTGCTCTTTTTCACTCTCACCAACGTGCTCAACAGGACACAGAACTTCTCATCAAACTCAACTCCATCAACAGGAGGAATCAAGAGAACAAGAGGCGTGCAGATTTTCAAAGAACTCTAGAATATAAACAAAACTTTTACAATAGTCAGTTTTATTCTCCTTTATCTCGAAATAAAACTATTAAAATTACCAAAAATACTTATTTTTTACGCCTGAATTTTATCTAGTGTCTTCCACTACTTCTCCAAGCACTTCCCACACTTCTACTTCATCTACCACGGCTCCAGCTACCTCTGTGGCCAATTCTATTACCCCACTTACGGCTCCACCAACCAGTAAGTCTATTATTTACCTTAAATAAATTTTTGTGGCCCTTTTCACTAATATGTCCCGTGAAAATAGTCCTGTCAGGAAGTCTACCAGGGCTCACAAGCCTGATCTCCACGGCCCCTTACCCCCGCCCACTAGACAACCTAGGAGCAGAGAAGTTGCCACGGAACTTGGCCTTCAAGAAGACCACCCCCAGTCTCCCCAATCCTCAAGCCATGGACGTGGACGTGGAACCAACCCCTTCCACCTCCTTGGCCAGTATCCAGAAACCCCAGAAGGAGGAAGAGGACTTGGACATTCAGGTGGTGAGCACGTCCAAGGAGGACAAGATAGCCAAATTGGTCAAAATACACGTGGCCAACCATCAAAAATTCGTGGAAGCCCAGAAATCCAAGGCCAACCAGGAGATGATGCTGAATCTTTTAGGACTAGCCCAGAAGAGTCAGAAAGAGCTACAGAAGTTTATCTCCAAAAAAGAAGTGGAGGAGTACACGAAGGGATGGAACCCTTGGGAGGAAAAGAGAGTATTGTTTCCTCACACAGCCAACAAGAACAAGGGAAAGAATATGAGCAGTCTTTCTATGAGCAACCGTCATTACAACAATCCCCAGAAGTGGAAGAAATTAGCCAACATCAGCAGCGCCATAACCAGCTTTTACAACAGCTTAGATTAGGTTTTTCTGTCCTAGATAATTCTCTTACAATTGCGCATAATAATATTCTTTTGTTAGATAAAAATGCTAAAACACGCCACAAAACTGTTTTAGAATTTTTAAATAAGGCTCCTCCTCCGCCTGAATCTTTAGAAAATTATATGTCTAGCTCTTCTCTCATTTTAAATCAATTGTCTAAATTTCTTAACTCACCTAAGTCTGTCTTTACGCATAATGAACCTGATTTTCACGTTAAAACTTCTGAGCCAAAGATCCCTAATGTTCCCAAAAAATTAGAAGAACTTGAAGATGAACATTCCAAGTATTCTAATGCTGATTTAGCGGATAAAATTAACAGATTAGAAGACATGTTTCATGCTAATACTGAACATATAATTAACAGAATTAATAAAAATGTCATTAACACTTTACACGCCCAAAATGTGAAATTAGAACTTGAACAAATGGACTTGAAAAGAATGATGATTGAACTACAAGCTCAAGTAGCCTTAATATCTGATCAAAACAACAAAAATGTTAATGGAACTCTGTTATTGAAGCATCTGTTAGACGTGAAATTTGAATTAGCAGACTTAATTAAAGAAATTCCTTCCAGAACTGCTCCTGTTAACAACACTACGCCCAAATATAACAATCCTTACATGGAAACAATACTTGAAGATAAGGTAGAGAATAAGGACAACTATCCTCATAACAATCAATCTAATTATAAATACAACAATAGTTCACCAATACCCCCTAATAACAATTACCCTCCTAATAATTCACCTAATTATAATAACCTTAATAATGGGAGTCAATGGAGTCATGCTCCTTCACGCAACAATGTAAACAACAATGGTAATAACAACTTCATAGATCCCTCTCTTCTGAATAAATTGTTACCACCAATTAAAGAATGGACTAAATTTTCTGGAGAAGGAGATTATGACCATATTAATTTCATCAAATATATTGATCACATACTAACAATATATAGAGCTCCTGATGATGCCATCCTTACTAGGTTGCCTAGGTTATTTGAAGGAGTAGCCTTTGATTGGTTCATTAGTAAACAAGCTACCATGAGGCAACAATCTTGGCCAGCTTGGAAAGAACTGATCAAACAACAATTTGGTACTAGACTATGGGAAAAGAAAATGCGCAGAGCTTTTGAAAGTGACTACTTTGATCCTGTCAAGCATAATCCTCATCAATGGTGTTTGAACCAGAAGAAAAGGATTGAATGTATCTACCCTAAATTAAATCAAGAACAAATAAATGATTTAATACTTAACCAAACTAAAGGCAGTCTAGAACATAATGTCAGATGTAGAATCAATGACATGGATTGTGATCTATCAACACTTATAGGTGTTATGGAAGAAGTAGTAGAAATGACAGGAATTAATAAAAAACATATTCCCTCTGACAAAAAGGATTACACTCCTAGAACAGACCCTTCTAAGAAGTTAGAACCTAAAACTGCTGAACCCATTAAAAAAGAAAAGACTCCTACGTGTTGGAATTGTGGAGAAACTGGCCACAGAAGCACTGAATGCACCAAACCTAGGAGGAAAATCAATAACTTGAATGCAAGCCCTGATTCAGATTCTGAAAGTACCTTTGATATCATACACCAAGAACCCTCTAGTACACATTATGGTCAAGAAGATGATGACTCTGAATCTGATAACCATGCTGTTGTAGTAATAAATGCTAATATTGGCAATGACTTCACCATTAATGCTATTCATGGTGAATCTAACTTACCCCAGAAATGGGAAGATAATATGGATATTGGCCATATATCTGATGCCAAGCTATTAACTAACAAACCTGAAGAAGGAAGGTGTTACACCCTAGGTAAAACCAGTTACACTAAAGTTATTTTCAAAGACTCAGCTGTTAAAACTCTATTAGATATAGGAGCCTTTTGTTCTTGTACAAGTGCCACATTTTTGCAACAAATATTCCCTGATTGGCGCAAAAATCTATTACCTGTTCCAAAGGCTACATTTAGCAGTTGTAACTCTACCATGAAACCTATTGGTGTCATCAATTTACCCTTAATATTCCCCCACACTAAGGGATCCCTCAGATTAAGTGTAGAATTTGTAATACTTTCTGATGCCATTTGTGACTACCTTATACTAGGTAATGATACCTTCTGCATGTATGGAATTGACATTTTCCAGTCCAAAGATAGATATTTTACCATTGGAGGAGATTGGAAAAGGAAATACCAAATCTGCAACTTCCATTCTGAGATTATTGCACCCATTTCTCAGGATCCTGACCCCAAGGAATTAGAAGATTTTAATCAAGAATATATGTCCCAAGCTGCTATAAGTGACATACTAACCAATGCACAAGTATTAGATATTCTTAAAGTATGCCATAAGAATAAAGAAGCCTTCTGCACCACTGAAGAGCCTATTGGCAATGTTACAGGACATGATATTAAATTGGAATTAACTTGTGAACCTCCTTACCCACCTGCTCTAAGAAAAGCAGCCTACCCTTCTAGCCCTAAATCTAGGATAGCCCTAGAAACACACATTAAAGAGCTCATAGATTTACGTGTACTTAGAAAAGTGGGCCATAATGAACAAGTAGAAATAACTACCCCAGTTATTATTGCCTGGCATAATGATAAGTCTAGAATGGTTGGAGATTTTAGAGCTCTAAATAACTACACTAAAGCTGATAATTATCCCATTCCAAGAATTGACCACTCTCTTCATAACTTATCAAAAGCTAAGTACATAACCTGCATGGATGTTCTCAAAGGGTTTCACCAGATACCTATAGAACTTAATAGCCGCCAATTTATGAGAATTATCTGCCATCTTGGTGTTTTTGAATACCTCAGAATGCCCTTTGGAATTAAGAATGCACCTTCTCATTTCCAAAGAATGATGGACTCTATTTTTGGATCTTTTATCCGCCAGTGCTGGATGATGATATATATTGATGATATAATTATTTATTCAGATGACTGGGAAACACATATAGAAAAGATACAAATAGTATTAGAAACTTCTATTAAAGCTGGTTTAAAAATGTCTATTAAAAAGTGCAACTTTGGATATGGTGAACTTAAAGCTTTAGGACATATTGTTTCTGGACTATCCTTAGCCATTGACCAAAACAAAGTAGCAGCTGTAATGCTCAAACCTATGCCTCAGAATATCACTGAAATGCAATCTTTTCTTGGATTTTGTGGATATTATAGGAAACATATTGAGAAATTTGCTATTTTAGCCAAGTCATTATATGAGTTATGTAGTAAAGAAACCATTTATGAAATGACTCACCCTAGAGTACTGGATTATGAACAATTGAAGCTAGCCCTTACTACTGCTCCTGTGCTAGCTCAACCAGATTATAACTTGCCATTTATTTTGTACATAGATGCTTGTTTAGATGGCTTAGGTGCTGCCTTACATCAAGAATTTCTTGTTGAAGATAAATTGGTAGAAAAACCAGTTCTGTTTATTTCAAGACAAATTAAACCAACAGAGAAAAGGTATGGAGCCAGTCAGATGGAATGTCTAGCTCTTGTATGGTCCTTAGAAAAGTTACATTATTATCTTGAAGGTAGTAGAATTGTTGTAGTCACTGATTGCACAGCAGTTAAAACCCTTATGAATATGCAGACTCCCAATAGGCATATGTTAAGATGGCAAATTGCTATTCAACAATACAGAGGACATATGACTATTGTTCATAAAGCTGGCAAAAAGCATAGTAATGCTGATGGCTTGAGCAGATGGGCTTTACCAAATACTCCAGATAACCCTGCCTGGGATCCTGAAGATGAAGATATATTCCCAATTTTAGGAATACATGTCTGTGATTTGGATGAAGCCTACTACAGCCTTATAAAAGATAGTTACCAGTCTGATCCTGAATTTGTCAAACTACTAGATATACTTAGCAATGAAAATAGTTCCCATGAATTAATTGCTAGTCTACCTCCCTGGTTATCCAAACCTTACTCTTCTGGTAAGTTCTCTCTATTAGATGGAATATTGTACTTTAAAGAAAGGCATTCCAGTGTAATAGTCTTATGTGATCAACTTCAGATTGAAGCCCTTATGAAAGAATGCCATGATAATGTTGGTGCTGGACATTTTTCTGAAGAAAGGACTATTGAAAGAGTCAGAACTACAGCTTGGTGGAATAATTGGACTAATGAAGTAGCTACTTATGTTAAATCCTGTGAAACTTGCCAGAAATCAAATAAGCAAACAGGTAAGAGATATGGGCTACTTCAAACCATCCAAGAACCCACCAAAAGATGGGAAATCATAAACATGGATTTTGTTACAGGTTTACCTCCTGGAGGGTCTTATTCCTTCAACTCTGTACTAGTGGTTGTAGACAGATATTCAAAAAGGGCCAGATTTATTCCTAACCATAAAGATGATACAGCTATGGAAGTGGCTTTACTATTTTGGAATAGGATTATGGCTGACGTAGGAATACCCAAAATAATCATTAGTGATAGAGACCCCAAATTTACTTCTGAATTTTGGAGAAATCTACATGACATGTTAGGCACTAAATTAGCTTTCTCTACTGCTTACCATCCCCAAACTGACGGATTGGCTGAAAGAATGATCCAAACTCTAGAAGATATGCTCAGAAGATTTTGTTCCTTTGGCTTAGAATTCAAAAATAGTGATGGTTATACTCATGATTGGGTTAGCTTACTCCCTGCATTAGAAATAGCTTATAACAGCAGTAAACATTCTTCATCCAAAGAAATCCCTTACATTTTGGAAAGAGGATGGATACCCAGAATGCCTAAAGATCATATTAATAACAAATTACCTCATGTACATCCCACTTCCCTAGACTTTAAAAGGATGCTTGACATCACACATGAACATGCTAAGAAATGTGTTCAAGATGCAGCTGAATATAATAAGGTAAGATGGGACAAAAGTCATAAAGAACCATCCTTCCAAATTGGGGACAAAGTCCTATTGTCCACCGTGAATTTTAATAACTTGGGAGGGAACAGGAAACTTAAACCTTCCTTTGTTGGCCCTTTTACCATTAAGCAATTACATGGAAAAAATGCTGTGGAAGTTATTTTAACAGATGAATTTTCCAGAAAACACCCTGTTTTTCCAGTTAGCTTAATCAAACCTTACACTAGTAGAAGCACAGATACCCCTGTAGTAACACATGTACCTGTACCTATAATTGAACCTTTAGACACCTCTAACTTCAAAGTACATAAAATATTGAAGGATAAAAAGGAAAGGATCAATGGGAAAGATACTAGACTATACTTAGTAAGATATAAAGGTCAATCAGCAGACAAAGATGAATGGATTCCTGAAGATAATATACCAGATGGTCCCATACATCTACGTAATTATAGAGCCTCCAAAAGAAATTGAGAATTTTTTTTTTTTCTTTACAGACATTAGGATGGATTTTGTTTTCTAAAGTCTCATTTTAAAGGGAGGGAATGTCAGCTTGCTACTATGTCAGAGACAACCTGACAAAAGTAACATAAAAAGAGACATTATTACCACAGTATAATTAAGACCCATTAATATGACTAATAATGTATAAAAAACTTAGTTTACTTATTTTTATTCTATAAACTTAGCAAGTCCTAGCACCATAAAAATAAGTAATAAATTAAAATAAAAAACTACTTTTTACAAAAAAACTGAATAACTTCTAAAAACTTGAGGATAACTTAGAATATTATATCATATTCTGAATCCTCATGCAAATTAATGTAGGGTCCCTCACTGGAAGTACCCCTGAATTCCTACTCCTTCACCTTGAACCAATTACCCGTAAGAATTGGCCACACTTATGTGTCACAGATGACATTACACACGTGTGTACTTGTTATATATACATACCATATGTGAAATGACCAATTATGGACTTATAATTGAGGTGTTGTGTATAGTTTAGAAGTTAGGCCCAATTGGGGTTTAATCCTCCAACCCCGCGCGTGGATTATATAATCCAATTGGAAATTGGCCAAATGCGTGGAAATAGCTAATCCCCTAGTTACCACACGTGTACAGGTGTAACTAGGGTACTAGTAGATTCTACGTGGTTTATTTACAAGGTTTCATTAATAAAAACCTTGAATACATAAGAGTAACATAGCCAGCGTGGCCTTTGATGATTGGCCATAGCCATTTGTGGCCCATTTGCGTCATTTGTGGCCCATTTCAGATACAAATACACGTCAGTGTTGCTATGTACCTTAGTTACAATGACCAAATAGGTTATTAAGGTCATTATGAACACTTGTGACGCTGAAATAATGATCAGCAGTGCCATTGGGATGAGCCTTGTTAGTGCCAATCTCCCAAATTGGCCACATTGCGCTGAAAACCAGTTACTACACGCACACAGGCAGAAAGGTCCTCCACTATGAGTGAAATTAGTATATATAGAGCCCTCTTTCCACGCCAAAAGTTGTTCACCATCATCAATTATTATTACAGTCAATCAGTTACGCCGTGTCCTGTCCTTATTTCAGTTACTCTGCCCTGTTTGCCTGTTTTATCCTTGGTGTTCTTATTAAATCAACCATCCTACGTGACCAGCTCCTGCGCAGAAACCGTCCAATCTACCCAGCAGCTCTACTTCACCCCCCTACGTGGCTTTTTGGCTTAAAAGAAGCAATAGTGAGTACTTCTTTTATCCTTCTGTCCCCATTCTGGTTCCTTAATTGGAAAAGCACTTTGGTACCACCTTCTGTTACGCAGAAACCCATTGTTTGCTTAATCAGATACCACCCTGCTTAGCAGATCTCTGATTTAGAGGGCACCTACAAACACCCCTGCGCCAGCAGGCCCCTCTATAAAAAAGAATTATATTCTTTTTATTTCTTTCCTACTACTTTTCTACGTGAAAATACCCCACTCTACCCATCCTTTGCACTCTTATCACCTTGTGTAGCTAAAAGGTACTAGCCCTTGGCATCACAGAGGCTGACAAAGGCCAACATTACCTTTGACGGGACCAATGTGGAAGGATTTATTAAACAACTAGAAAACATAGCATCAATTTTGAAGTGTGGTAGTATAAGCTTAGCTCGCCAGCTCCCCTATATCATAAACAACAACAAAATTGGCAGGTCAATAGAGTTAATGGAAGGACATGAGACAGGAGACTGGGAATTATTGAAGAAGTCCTTACTTAGGAAATGGGGAAGAGCCACACCGCTTAGAAGATACCGGGAAGAGAGCATCACAGAGCTTGTTCAAAAGGCCGTGGACAAGAAAGGAATCAAAACCAACGTGGAGTATAGGAAATTCATCAGCAAATTTGAAGAAATGATGGACTATTTTATCAGAATGGAATACAACAACCTCAATCCAGAAAACGGTGACCCTCTGTGGAAAGCGCTCTCTGACAAACTCAAGAAGGACGTAACCAAGGAGCTTGCTCACGCCAAGAAGTTAAAGAATACCAAGGACGGTAGAAACATTATTCCCAACCTCAGTATTCTCAAAATTTATGTTGAAGAAGCGTTGGTGATTTCAGACTTTGACGGTGTGGTGTTCCAAATATGACACAAATTTTCAATTTTTTCCTTCCCAGTTTTCTCATCAATTTTCTTTTATATTTCTCTTATTTCTTTTCTATCTCTTTTCCCTTTCTCATTTTTTCTCTTATATCCACTCAGAAATCCTCAGATATTATTGAAGAATCAGAATCTACGGCAAAATTCACTCTAGAACACAACTCTCGGATTTATCACCACTCAACCGGATCAGGAAGTATCAACAAATCAACATACTCCGTCACCTAAACCTTAATCCCTACTACAGTCATCAAAATACAAAACCTTCAAAACCCCATAGATTGTTCCAGGAAAACATTCTTCAGGCAAATTGATCCTAGGGAACAACTCATGGAATCTCTGTTAGATGCTTGGATCAATAGTTATGGCCATTATTAGTTCCTAGACCCGAGTTTATTCCAGTCTCCCACAGTTACGCGGCACTTTCACAGGGTATTCACACAAAAACCACAACCACAACTCAACCACTAGGCACTGGTAACCCCTTTTTCTAGGATATTCCACCCAACTTAGGCCCATAGTAGCATGGAAAGTTCCATCAGGTTCAGAATCACAAGTCACACACATTTCACTTGTTCCATTGTTCCATTTGTTTCCATCAACCACATGTCAGCTGTGATTAGTCATCAATTGTTGCTCCACTGTGTTCCATGACCAATTGTTCCAACCACAAGTTGACCACCCCCCATTTGTCAGGATTTCGATATAAAAGAGGCTCTCCTCCAGGTGTTTTCCCCCCCCTTCCTCACCAGATTCTACCATCAGAATATATCATCACTTCACACATCATCCACAGATATTTTTCACTATCCCCCATAGTATAATAACACTGGTCACTCCTCATTATAAGCCACCCAATATTGAGGTTTTAAGGAATCAACATCATCATTTACTATAACAACTCATCTTGATCCCCCCTTGGTTGCAGCATTAGCTCCCATACGTGCCCCATCAGCAATCATCATCACCCCTCTCCATCCCCTGGTTGTAGCGTCAGCTCCCAAACCTCATTAAGCTCTACAACTCATTACCATCATCATCATCATCCATCCTTGGTAGTAGCGTCAGCTCCCAGAACTCATTACCTTCACACATCATCATCCATCCTTGGTAGTAGCGTCAGCTCCCAACCCTTGTCATCTTAACACATCTTTATCATATACATACACCCTTGACATCCACCATTATCATCATCACCTGTCAAAACCTCTTAACATCATCACCTACTCGTATTGACACTCATAACCCTTAACACTCATCCATCACCCTTCTACACATAGTAACAACATCATCAGTCATAGTCAACATCATCAGTCATAGTCAACATCATCATCCATAGTCAACATCATCAGTCATAGTCAACATCATTTAGTATCATCAACAACATCCATCATCAACCGTATACATACCTTGCATTCCGCAGTCATCTGAACCAGACGAGTCCTATCACTATAGGTATACTGCCAAGCGATCTTGGTGGTCTTGTTGTTCTGATAGTATAGAAGGGCAGAGCTTGCACCTCCTTATTCCCCTTCTCCATTCAGCAAAAGGTATTAACTTACACTTTTGAGTCTTACAACGGCAAGGAAGAAGAAGTAACGGCTAAGAAAACTGTGAAGATTCAAGAACCAGTCAAGTTGGACTCTCAAGAAGAAGCATTCAAGAAAGCAATGGAACAACGCAGAAGAGACACGTCACCACATTTCAGCAGACCTCCTTCCCCGCACAATTCAGATGGAAGACCCAGAACAGGGCCATACAATTTTGAATGCTATTACTGTAAGGGAAAGCACAGTGTTGCAGAATGTGAAGATTCTGCTAAAGACTACAGAGAAAGAAAGTTTTATAAGTCAGGAGGAATATATTACTATCCAAACAAGCAGCCCATAGTATTAGAAAATGATTTATCAGTAAAAGACATGGTCCACAAGTATTTCAAACAGAACCAGCCATCCACAAGAGCTCAACCTAACAAAACAAACAAGGATCCACTGTCATCAATTGCTGAAATTGAGGAATGGGGTTCCTGGATTCCACCGTCAGCAAATATATATGAAAAAGAATTACAAAACAACATTGGGTTTGGGATTCGCAAATCTCAGAGGACACAGGAAAAGAATCCGGTAGCTAGTAGTCAGCCTGTTCCTGGTCCAGCTCAGCAACCTGTGATACCAACAAACTCAAAAGAACCAACCAGACAAAGAAGAAATAGTCTCCCTGGGGCTTGGATAGAGAATGAAGCTCCCGAAGAAGAGAACAGTATCACACAAACCCCAGGCAAAAATCCTGCTCCCGCAAAGAAGAAACCTGCCAACACAAAACCAGAAAGGAAAGATGACTTGGCAAGACAAATGGCTGATTCTCTGGCTAAGAAATTTTACAAGCAAACTTACACACTAACTCTGGAAGAAATATTGAAGATTGCACCTCAGTTCTTACAGACACTTCAGAAGTCTTTGCCGGACTCCAAGGAACTAGAAAAGAGCATCAATATTGGGAGAATCCATCATCAACAAGACTGCAATTTGGCTGAAGAAGAACAAGGAAGACTCACATACGCTTGTCCGGTAGGAATGGTTGATATGACAATAAATGACCGCAAAATCAGAACTTTGGTGGATACTGGCGCCGAAATGAATATAATTCCCGAAGAACTAGCAAATCAATTAGGCTTTGTGACAACCAAAATATTCATGCGATTAAGAGGGATTGGAGGACACTTTACCCCTATCACTAAAAACATTTGCAATTCTACCCAGAAGGACAATGTGAACTTGGGATGGGCAAAACATATACCCAATTTTACAAAAAATGGTTGGAAGTGAAAAATAAGCTATACTGAGCATGCTCAGCAATTTTTTTTTTTTTTTACAAACTGAGCAGAAATCAATTTTATTCATTCTGGCAGCTTTAGGGGATTTTGCTGAGCATGCTCAGTTTTGCTCAATTTTTATCACTGAGCCATTTTGTTGAAAAAATTTAACATTTTGCCTAACCCAAACAGTTGTTTTTTCTTTGGGTAAAATTACAAATGTTTGTAGTGTATTGTTGGACTGGCTGAGAACATTGATGTCAGCATCTTTCCGGGACATAAAAACTTGGCCAACTTTTTCATAGTCAAAGGCTCCGTCCATACGGTGTTGGGAAGACCTTTTCTAGCCAACCACAATGTTAGACTCGAGTTATCAAACAAAAAAGGAGAAGTGCTCAGCTTTCAAGACCCTCTAGGGAAAAGACTGTGCATCCCAATCTGCTTACCAAATGTGCCAGGATGGCATAGAGAGCCTCCCATGTTTCGACAGAACTGTTCCCTCCAAGTAGTAGATTGGGATATGCTAGACCAAATCAAGGATAAGAACGTGGACGTACTAGAGGCCAACTGGGAACAATTAGAGAAGGATGAGGAATATCAAAAGATCTTTAGTTCAACTCCTCACCCACCAAGATTAGACACTATCCCAGAGAAACTTACAAAAGGAAAGGACAAACAACAAGAAGATCCCTGGAACGTGAAACTGGCAGAACCAGTTGACTGGGTTGAAGAATTAGGCGGTTACAAATTCACAGATGAAGAGCAAGAACAGATTGATCAACAGTTTGCACAATCCAAAGTTGCATGGGCAGCAGAGCCAAAACCCTATAATTCTATATCAGACTACTACTGGAAGGACAAGTCATTCCCGCGCCAATTCAGAAACGTCTTTGATGAATCTGAAAGGCCCAAGACTCTCAGAAGAAATCAGGGATGGCTTTTGTCAGTTACGGAAGTTGGAGCTCAAGATTTGGTTTTGTAAGTAGGAAAGTAAGAGAAAAATTATATTACGGAGGAGGCAAAAACTGGTACCGGATCAACATAAGCAAACCAGCAAAGAAGAGGAAGTTCATGAGGCAGTACGAGTACCTCTTTTGGGTATCTTTCCAATAGTTCACTCAACAGGTCAAAGTTTTTTTTAAAATTTACATTGCAACTAAAATGTCTACAAAGGAAAGGTTTTTCTATTTTTTTTAGGGGTTTATCAGAAGTTTTATCAGTTTTTTTTGGGTTTTGGATAAAACTAGCAAAAAAAAGAAAAAGAAAAAAAGAAAAAAACCAGTATTGATCAGCTTCTCTTCATCCAGGATTTTTTAATTGAGTCACTAAATTCCCATAAAACATGAAAAAAATAAATAGATTGCCTATCAGAAGTTAGCTCGTGTCAAGATACCACCAGATTTGACTTATCTTACAGCTTTCCATCCACCTTGCTCAAATGAGCATTATATTATGAGTATAAGAAAATTCAGATGGCTCAGGATGTCCTCTTACATAGATTCTTGACAGTCGGGGACAAGCTCAATTCATCACCCTGAAGCCAAATTTGCTCTGGCGACCTTAATTCGACTTTCAGGACGTATCAGGCATGATTCCACGCTTTGCTAGAGATCCTTTTGAATCTGATGGGCTCGGAAACACTAGAGGCATGAATGAGGCATAATTAAATTACGAAAATCTGTCGGACCGATTGAAGCGTACAAACAGAAGGATTCCAGAATCATCATTTGCTGTTTAAGCGACTGTACAGCTGTCAAGACAAGGAGGCGAATGGAATGTGGTCATACACAATGTCATTACCATTGGCGACGCGATATGGATGATTGAAGCTGCATAACAAACTAGTTCGGCGTCACACTAGTTGGCAGGAGTCTATGTCAAGCAGCTAGAGTGGATTCTGGGGAGCAATCATCATCAGACCCGAAGAAAAAGCTCTAAAACACGCAGATACTAGAATAGGATGCCAATGTGGTCGTTGCAATCTGGCATAAATGGTATAAAGCAACCATGCAGATAGGAAGGACTCTAAGCCAAATGATGGCTTGGTTTCATCACAGAGCAAGTAGCTAGACACAGGATATAGGATGGAGTGCTTGAAAAGACGACTTGTACCATTAAGACATTAAAAAACAAAAATATATATAAAAAGAATAACAACCGCTTCAGAAAGCTCACGCCGGGATCAACGGTGTGGAGCGACTAAAACAGACAGGAGAAGAAGTAAAGCTACACGGCTCGGATTCAGCTGGCAGCGAGCGACTTGGACACAAAGACAGAGTAGAGAGAGACAAAGATCGAGCACACACCGAGCTAGGGAGCTGGCGATGATAAGGAGGAAAGGCAAAACAGGCTCACCTTTATAGTCGAGAAGGGAGCTGGGGACCGTTTGCTGGAGTCCTGGCAGAGTTGTGGTGCCATCAAAGGCAGTGCAACCGTTAACGCGATTGGCCTTTCTTTTGTTGCTTTTTGCGATCTACATAGCTCAGTGGTTGGAAGCCCGCGGGATTGGCGGCGGACTTTTTTTTTGGTTGACCGTTGAAATTTGAAATTGAAACAGCTGATCACAATCACATGCCCGCGATCCACATTGCGGGGCTAGTGCCCAGAACAAAGCAACTTGGAAGCAGCGATCTTTGCAGCGTTGCCGTCATAAGCAGCAGCACGACCACACTCTCTCCTCTGTGGTTTGGTCAGAGTGGTCTCCAATCCCTTACAACATGGGGGAGCGTTAGCCCGCATTGTTATTGGGTCGGGAACAAAAGGAATTGGTTGCTCAAGAAGAGCAGGAGCAAAGTTTTTAGAAGGAACAAAGACTGATCTAAGCAGCGTAGTGGAATTGATTACAGGTCTCGAGAGCTCAGGTTGCGAATGGAGGAGCTTCGGCGATTGGCTCAAATTAAGGTGCCGGGGCAAGATTCATTACACTCTCATTTTTCCGGCTGCAGATAGATAAGTACACAAACAAGAGAACAAAAGCAAGTTACATGAACTTGAGTCACAAACACAAATCAATAAGAGCTAGGGAGAAGTCAACGGCAAGGCGAGAAAAAAAAATCGATTGAGCGAGGAAGAAGGAGCAAGATGGATGAAATCAGTGGCTCAGTCATCAGCTTAAGAGACTCGATAAACAAACTTTGGACAACATAGAGTGTGCAATTGGGTTATGTGGGTCGGGGGCAAGATGAATTGCAGCTCAGTCTTAGTGGAGTCGTCACTCATACCAACAGGAAGGCTGTGTCTGTTACTACCCCTACAAAGGGAGAGAACACGGAAGATCTTGGTTACAGAAGCTGGTTCAGGACACGAATGGTTATGAGCACTCATTGATTGGAAGGATTTCGAACTGCGAGATCGATAAATGAAGCGGACTACTTACATATTAACTGACTGCAGCAGCAAACATAGATTGGTCTTTGCTATTGAACCAGCAGAACCAGGAAGGCTACATACGTACACGTCGTTCAGATTATCACACTGGAAGAAGCAGGATTGTGCTAGAGAACCCAAAACGTCAAATGAATAGCTCTAGGAGATGACAATTGACATATCGAAAGCAGTCTGTACAATTGGTCTAATGAAGATATTGCTTGAAGTAGTGCTGCCTCGGCCTTTATGAGCTGAGGGGAGGCACGCCACCAGTCTACTTGCGCTCGAGACAAACGGATGGCGGCTTGAGCAGCCATTCTAGAGAAGACAGACTCAATATCAGTTCAGTCGTGTTAAGCGAGTGAATGAAAAGAAGAATACGGACATCGACTTACCTGCTGGAACCAACATCAAGATCTGGTGGCTGGACTAAACGCCGCACTGAACTAGCGGCCGGATATGCATAAAGTATATGTTAAGGGTTGGCGATATGCGGTCGAAAACCCCGTCCGGTCCATTCGGGGGACAAAAACGACACTCGAAGCAATCTGCCTGGCAGATTGCTCTCACAGATTGAACTAAAAGAACACAGAAGCCGGCGCGGTGCCCTTGAGCTAAAAAGAGGCTTAAAAACAGAAAATTTTAGAGTGGTCCTGCATGACCTTAAACTGCAAGACTTCAAGATAGCCAATTTCAAACGGATGGTCCGGTATGACCTTAAACTACCAAAACTCAACACTTTAAAGATAGGTCCGGCGTGACCTTAAACTGCAAAGCCCTCAAGAAGAACAATTGCAAACGGATTGGTCCTGCATGACCTTAAACTGCAAGACATCAAGATAACCAAGTGTACATGGATTGGTCCGGTATGACCTTAAACTGCGGAAGATCAAAACTTTACGGATGGTCCTGCATGACCTTAAACTGCAAGAATTCAAGATAGCCAATTGCACACAGATATTGGTCCGGTATGACCTAAAACTGCTGAAGATCAAGACTTCACGGATTGGTCCGGCATGACCTTAAACTATTGAAGATCAAGACTTTACGGATTGGTCCAGTATGACCTTAAACTGCTGAGGATCAAGACTTTACGGATTGGTCCGGTATGACCTTAAACTGCTGAAGATCAAAACTTTACAGATGGTCCCGCATGACCCTAAGCTGCAAGACTTCAAGATAAAACAAATGCAAACGGATGGTCCGGTATGACCTTAAACTGCTGAAGATAAGACTTGACGGATGGTCCAGTATGACCTTAAACTACTGAAACTCAAGACTTTACAGATTGATCCGGTATGACCTTAAACAGCTGAAGATCAAAACTTTACGGATGGTCCTGCATGACCTTAAACTGCAAGACTTCAAGATAGCCAATTGCGCACGGATATTGGTCCGGTATGACTTTAAACTTCTGAAGATTGATACTTCACAGATTGATCCGGTATGACCTTAAACTTCTGAAGCTCAAGACGTTACAGATGGGTCCCTCATGGCCTTAAACTGAAAACCCTACGTATTGGAATGGAAAGGTCCCTCATGACCTTAAACTGAAAACCTACGGATTGGAACAGATGACCCCAAACTGAAAATCAGAATAATGAAATTACGGATTGAAGAATGACTTGGAAAGACTATCGCATGCTGAAGACTAACCCCACGGGAAATCACACACTTTACAGAAGGGTCCTTTGTGACCTTAAACTGATATCTAGAATAATAAAAATCACACGCTAGAGACTGGATCTACGGGCAAACTACTCAAAGAAAATGAAGAAGAAGAATTCAAAGGGGAAAATGAAAATGACAGAAGCATTGAGGATTCAATTGATCAGGAAGAGGACATATAATGTGAAAGGACCAACGCAAGACCTTCTCGTCACAAGAAACGGTTTGAATATCAACGGGAATAATGAGGGCAAGTTTATCTAGTTATGGCAGAAAGAAATTTGATCTCAGATGTACGGAAAGGCAAGATTCAGTTTGGACGACAACGGAACAAGAATTGGCAGGATTCAGCAGTAGAACAAGGAACAAAATGGGTTTATTGGGAATAAGGTTATATTGGAATAAAGGTTATATTGGATATAAGGTTATTGGTTAAATTGGAAAAGGTTTACAAGTTCTAGCTCAGGAAGGTCTGAAAATTAGGATGCCGGAGTCAGAAGAATAGGGGTATTAGTTAAAGGTATAAGAAGATCAGGTAGCTTAAAGTATAGTCAGATAGATTCACCATTTCAGTATTTTATTTGATACTTGAAACGGAATGCTGTGGACAGCATTAAGTTGGGGGGGGATGTGGTGTGCTATTTAGGTTTCAAGTATCAAATATGTCACAAGGATCAATTATCCCATCAGGGATGTCACAGACCCAACATGTCACCACATATTTCCACTCTCACTGGAACTTAAACCATAGTCACTCACTCAAACCTCTGGGCTAGTCCCATTTAATCCATAATTATATATACATAGTTGTTATACATAGTATTATAAGTACATAGCACAGGGACAATCACATAGTCATAGCTTAATCCATAGTTTTAGTCCATAGTCTTACATAATCAACTCTTACCAATCATCACGTACGGTTCAGCCATCAAGTTCTGACCAATTAACACCTAGGATTCAGAAATAGAAGTCTGGCCAATTAGGACGCACGGTTCAGCCAGAAGTCTCGGGAAGAATTAGCTCATCAAGTTCTGACTAATCAGAGATCACGGTTCAGACAGGAAAACTCTAGAAGAATTCAGTCATCAAGTTCTGACCAATAAGGACGCACGGCTCAGCTCTGACCAATCATCACGTAGGATTCAGACATCAGGTTCTGACCAATCAGAAGACATGGCTCAGATCCTCACCAGCAAAAATGCCTCAAAGGATTTTGACACCAGCAAAAATACCTCACTATTCAATATAAAAGGAGGGCCTCTTCCCCCTCATCAGAATGATCCAGCCACGGATACCCACCTCATTGGAGGATCACGGACAGAGTCACTCACCAGACACTCAATGAATTACACGTACTCATCATACTCATCAAGCACTCATCAATAAGATTAGGTAAAAGAAAAGAAAAGAAAAATAACTTACTCAACTAACACACACGGACCCCATCTCTTTCACTCCATCTTCAGACTCTATCATACTCACCTCTTTCACAAAACTACAAAAGATAGTAAGATTTCATCAGCTTTTATCATTTGACTCAAAGTATATTTTTGGATCACTTCCACTCTATCACATTTTTACTTAAACATATCTCATCCACTACATCATATTAAAGATCCACGCACACTAAAGGTGATATTGCTGAAGAAGAAAGTTGATCTAAGCCTGATACAAGACTACTACATATAAAGTTTCTCTATCATTAGTTAGCCACATCAAATAAATAAGTTTGTTGTGTTAGCTCTTACGTAGTATATTAGAGGGGCAGGTCTTTCAAACCACCCGTAACAGTCATAATAGCTCATATATAGTTGAAATATTATCTCAGTTATTTCCCCCTCACAGGACTGCCAACCCATCCCAAAAGGAGTTCTCACACCGTCCGTACGGCTATGGCAGTAACAAACTGTCTTCCATCCGTTCGTTGAGGCAAAACTTCACCCATCCAGCTCATTTTTGGCAAGAAACCCAATCTCAACGTGTTTCGACCATTTGGCTGCAAGACTTGGATGATCAAACCCAAGCACCTTTGAGGAAGCAAGTTTGACGCGGTCTCTTGGGACGGAATTGTCATTGGGTACAGCAACGACTACTCGGCCTACAAAGTCATCCGCCTCCCAGACAAGTCCATCATTGAGACAAAGCATGCTTACTTCGACAAATCCGTTTTTCCTTTGATGGGAGCCTTAAACCCTAGCGTCGACCACGCACCTCATTCCGGACTCCCGGACTTCGACAGCACTGCTCTCTTTCCGTTTCAAGAAGAAGAATCCATCTCGACGCAGGAAGAAGAACCCTTGTTTGAACAGGAAGAAGACCAGATGATCATCGATGATGATGAAGAGCAAGGCCGTGAGGTGACCCCTATTGGTGAGAATGAAGAAGAAAACGCTTCACCTAACTCTGACACTCCTGCTCCACGTCGACGGCTCATCATTCATGGTCCCAGGCATCCCACTCTGGTCGACAGCTCCATCAACCCTGGCAACATCCTTCGATACTCTCGTCGATTGGCTGTGGCCTTCACTGCTCACACCGTTGAACCTAGGAACCACCTTCAAGCAGTCAACAGTGTCGACAAAGCAGAATGGGTCAAGGCGGAGCAGCGGGAAATTGACAACATGATCTCTCATAACGTCTGGACTGAAGTCCCCGCACGACCTGACGTGGTGACCATCCCTTCCACCTGGGCGTACAAGAAGAAGCTTGGCGCAAACAATGAGGTCATTGAATTCAAAGCGCGCAAGGTTTCCGTCAAACTCATGGTTTGAACTTTGATCTCAAGTATGCACCAACTGGGAAGCCTTCTTCACTCAGGTTGCTGCTCTCTCATGCCGTCTCCAACCAACTTCTCATCCATCAACTCAATGTCAAATCAGCCTTTCTCACCTGCGATCTTGAAGAAAAGGTCTACCTCACCCCTCCAGCAGGCTACCGCACAGGAGCCAATATCTACTTGGCGCTTAACAAATCCATTTACGGCCTTAAGCAGGCATCTCTTGCGTGGTACAACCGCTTGAGTTCCTTCCTGGTCAAAATAGGTTTCTCGGTCTCTATTGCCGACCCTTGTGTTTTCTGGCGCGCGGAAGACTTGACCTGGATATTTGCTCACGTCGACGACCTGATCATATTCAGCAAGCACCCCACCGTCTTCGTTGAGCAGATGTCGTCTGAGTTTCAGATCAAATACATGGGCGAAGACTCCTTCTTGCTTGGCATGAAGCTTGACCGAGTTGACAATGGTCTCGTACTCCATCAGGATCAATACATCGAGCGGAAATTGACGGAGTTCAATCTTGCCCAGTTTCCGCCAGCAAGTTGCCCCATTGACCCCAAGTCACACCTTCAAGGCGCTACTCCCAATGAAATATCTCAGTTCGCTTCTCTCAACGTCAACTATCGCGCCCTGATTGGATCCCTCAATTCCCTCAGTATCCTCACTTGACCCAACATTTCCTATTCTGTCAGCAAGCTATCTCAGTACCTTGAAAGACCTGGCATCATGCACTACCGAGCTGCAGTTCAAGTCTTTTGCTACCTTCACAACACCAAACACCTTGGCTTGCTCTTCAGCGGTGGACAATCTGAACCCCTGGTTTTCTTGGTTGACGCTGATTGGGGCAACTGCCCTGACACACGTCGCTCGCATACTGGGTATCTAGCCACTCTCAATCACCACATCATCTCCTGGAAATCGTCCAAACAATGCACCGTCTTGCTTTCGTCCACTGAAGCAGAGTATAAAGCACTCTCGGACGCTGGCAAAGAGGCTTCATGGTTAATCAATCTCTGTCAAGAAATTTTCTCCAACAACGTCGTCAAAACTGCGACTATTGAAATTGACAACTGCGGCGCAATTGATCTCGCTCGCAGCCAAGTTAGCCAGAATGGTTTTCGGACCAAGCACATGGACCTCCGCCTTCCCTTCATCCGTGATCTTGTCAAGACCAAGCTGATCACTCTCAAGTATGTTCCCTCGGCAAACAATTGCTCCGACTTCCTAACCAAACCGGTTGGCAGAAGCGTGATCACTTGCTTGCTTCGGTCTCTCACCTCCAGCCCTCCCAGCAACTGTGCTTCTCACCTTGCGGCTCTAAGCATGGGAGCCTGTCAGGATATTGTCATGGGCACCCCCAATGCCACAAACTGTAAGTACAGCCCAGTTTGAACCAGATGCATTAACCCTGTGGATACCAGCCAAAGCTGATGCATTTCTCCCCGCTTTACCATCTACACAGATGACGATTTCATTGCGGATGCAATCAACCAGGCTAGTCCAGACCAAGATACCGTTTTACCCTGATGCCCCTGAGGCCCGTGGCACCTAGCGATGATACGGTCATGCCATGTAAGCTTTCCATACCTTTAGCTCAGCTATAAAGAAGACGCACCTTCAGGCACTAAATGCTTTTTCCTGCACGCACTCACTCAGCTCCTCATTAGCCCATTAACTTCACTGCCTACACAATCCATCAGCGCGTCACCCAAATCCATCATTCGGCTTTCCAACACCCCTCGACAAATCCTCTCATAGCCAACTGCCACTCGCATTCACTCAAGAAAGTCGAAGACCTTGTGCCAACTTCCTTGTTATTCTTGTTTCCCTTTTCTTCTCTTTCTGCGTCATCTAAACGCCAATCTTTCATTATCTTCTTATTGTAAACTCGACCTCCCTCAGACCTCACTTGTGCTATCACACACGTTCACTCTGCTTCTAGGTAAGGCTAGACGCATAACACACACATCCACTTGTTTCATGTTCTTGTCATTGTAACTACGATCTAATGTCAATATTATTCTTCTAGTTCTTGCTATTCTTACAATTTGATTTTTTATTCTTGACTGATCTTCTCCTGGGTGATATCCTATTCTTCCTGGCTTGACTCTTCTCCTCAACTTGTATCCACGCTGCGCCACGTATTCAAAATCTATCCTCGCCTACGTCCACGGAGTTTTCTTGATCCAGGATTAGTCGAGGTGATCCACGCAAAACGCCAACGGATTTGATCTAATTTGAAGGAAATCGGCCATTGTTGGGACACCAGATGTAGGACTCCTGTGGGACAAATGATAATATTTGGTAAAGATCCGGCTGGGGGAAATAAACTGGTGAGTTAGGTTGAAAGGCTAAAACAGTCAGTTTACGGGTGGTTTATTGGCCTGCCCCTTTATAAATACTATACCCTTTGTAAGGAATCTTAAAATCAATATAAAAAGAGAAATGGCTGATTTCAAGATTAAGTTTACTAAGTATAGTAATCTCAATCAGACTTAGACCTTATTTATTGTTGTATTTGAGTAGAACGCTTATAACTAATGATATGGATAATCAAACTGTGGGATTGATTATGTGAAAGTGCAAGAGTGTGTTGGACTATTGCGGTTGATTGTTGATGATTGTTGAGTTTGTTGTTGATTGATTGATGTGTTTGTTGATTGATTGGGTTGTTTTTTGATTGATTGGGGGTTTGAGAAATGTTTTTTATTGTTGGGGTTGATAACTGATTGATTGACTTATTGACTGATAACACTGATGACTACACTTGATGACTACACTTGATGACTACACTTGATGACTACACTTGATGACTATTTTGATGACTGGTGAGACACACTATACTCTCTTAGTAAGTGGCTGAGGGAAAATAAAACAACAGTGGTGGGGAAATGACCTCCTTATATAGGAAAAGACGTGGGAATTTAGCTCCAAGGGAAGGTTCTTTGAGGGATTTATGCTGCAGGTGAACTGGTCAGCTGCACAGCCTGCTCCTTGTTGCTATGGTTTCAGCACAGCATGACATCATTGCTGCACAGCATGACATCATTTCTGCACAGCATGACTTCATGTCTGCACAGCATGACATCATATCTGCACAGCATGACATCATTTCTGTGCCCACTCCCCCCCTGTACTGTGTACAATACAGCCCCTTCTTCTTCCTTCTTCTATCCTTCCATCCAGGGGCTGAAACACCTTCCATCACCCCTTCTTTCTTCCAATCCTTCCAGGTTCCATCCTGTTCAGGGTCTAGGCCTCTCCTCCTCCTGGTCCTTCTTCCCCTTCTTCCCCCTGTGTCCGCTCCTTGTACTGCTACCATTGTCCGTATTTCCTGCTTGCTGTTGGCGTAACTCTTCCTTGTTGTTGATTCTGTGATTTTGGTGTATTGTGTATTCTTCCGGATTCCTTCTGTACTCCTCCCTGATATTCCTCCTCTTGTATCCTGTTCTAGTGTACATCCTGTAAGTGAACTTGTAATATATGAAATGTACCTCTTTGGCATTGGAGCGGGAATGGAACACCACACCGGCCACAGTGCAAGGCGCACCAAACGCGTGAGCGTACTCATCATTCTCCATAACATACAACTACACACACCCGCCGTGTGTCAGCCCCCTACAACCCAGAGACCTAACCCCTACACCAACTAGGAAACAGCCGGCCCAAACAGCTCCCAAGCCACCCAAAGCATCCTCTCAGCCAAACAATGCCACTCAACATGTTGATGCCAAGCTTCTCTCCCATGACTTATTTGCGGATGAAGAACCAGAAGACTATACTTTTGAGAATGAGGAATTATTGGTTGAACCGCAACTAGACCTCTTTGATCTCTGAGAAGTATCATTCCAGCATGACCCTCAGGATGTGATCTGGGATTCTGGCGCCTCTGAAAACATGAAGGGCAACAGGTGCACATTGTTCAACTTCAAAGAACTGAGCAAACCAATTGCGGTCTGAGTAGCAACTGATGGACCATGTAATTTCATCACAGGTATGGGTACCTTGAAATTTGCTGGGATGAACAGAATGACCATTGTTGTTAAAAACGTGTACTACTGTGAGAAAGCTCAATCCACTTTACTCTCCATTGCTGCCTTCAAGAAGTCTAACGCACACTTTCAGGTTGGTGGCAACTTCAACACAATCAACCTTTTGTGCGCAAACGGCAGACTTTTGATGAGAAGCAATTTTGATGCTTGGACAAACACGTGGCCCGTTGAGAAACCATTCCGAGCCATCTCCCCTCTTGTCACATATGCACCACCCCTTTGTAATACATCTCATGCCCCAGTTCCTGAAATGAATTTTTTTTTAAGTCCCCAAACAATGTTGAAACCCGCCAGTTCACCGGGAACGCCAGCAACATGACCAACAATGAGAAGACCTTACTATTTTGGCACCACCTATTTGGTCACTCTAGTCTACGCCAGATTAGACGGCTTGTGAAGCTCAAACTTGGATATGGTCTACCAGAACAGATGCCTACAGGGACTATCAAGTGCCCAGTATGCTCCATCTGCAAGGCAACAAGGACGTCCTTGCTTGGCCCCAGTAACAGGTCTTCCAATATCCTGTCCGTGGTAGTTGTTGACCTAATGGGTCCTTTTGATCCCCCCACAATGACAGGCGGCAAATATGCCCTCACCATCCGAGACACGCATACAACCTACAGCAAGGTGAAAATCTTGAAGCTGAAATCAGAGGCAACAAAAACTCTGGTGGACACCATCACCAGACGGGTAAGAAGCTGAAGATCCTCAGGTCTGATAATGGGGGAGAGCTTGAGTCTAAGGTGCTGGCGGACTGGATAACCCAGAAAGGTATAGTGGCTGAGCGGCCTCTGCCATATCACCACTTTCAAAACGGGGCAGCTGAACGTTATAACCGGACTGTAGCTGACATGGGGAGAAGTCTTCTTTACGACAGCAGTTTGGGAAAAGACTTCTGGGGCTATGCTTTTTTTTGGTCCGCGTGGACCCTCAATTGCTTGCCAAACAAGAACACAAGGGAGATGACTCCCTACAAATGCTTCTATTGCACCAAACCACAACTCGACCGTACCCACGTTTTCGGCTCCACTGCGTATGTTCTCGTTGCACCAGAGAAGCAAAAGAAGTTGGATGATTGGGCAGTTGAGGGCCGTGTTGTGGGACACCTACCGGATTCAAAGGGGTGGACATTTTGGATACCATCCGCAAAGAAGCTTATGTCCTTGGCATGGGCAGATTTTGGCAACAACGCACTACCTCACCAGGGGAGAATTTATGGCACTGGCATGCCAGTGCCACTCCATGTGTTTTTACTGGAACCCGGGGCCAATGATCCTATGTGTCAGTTCCCTATGAACCTGAAATGATGTTGATGTGGGTTAAGATAATTGGACAACATCTTCTGAAGTGAACCACAAAGCAAGCTGATATTTAAATGATCAAAATTGTAACTTTATAATGAATGAATCCACAAATTATATAGAACCCAAGCTGAACTCAAGTCAATCTTATGATTTTCTGAGTTCTTGAATGCTCCAATCAGTATTGGTCCATCTTTAAATAATTCTTCTTTAATATTCATACATCAATATTTCCATTAATTGACATGTGGAGAATCATTCTGATTAACAAGTCTTTATCAACTATCATTTATTATTTCTTTGCAGTGCCTAAATAATTTTCAATCGAAACCTCTTGAGAAAATCTTTTCTATAACCTTATAGATGATGAAAAAATATTCATAAAAAGGATTCAAACCATATTGAGTACATTTGGAGCTAAATTTAGAGCTCTAATTTTCTTTAGAAGTTGAATTTTGAAAGTTTTATACACAATTACATATGTCCCCTGGTTTTTAAATTTCATGAAGTCCTCAGTTTACCAAAAAGAATTGAATTTCCATCAGAAAAAGTATATCATACAATTTTTATCCAAGACATCTGAATTTTTACCCTCTTCCAAAAGATGACAAGTACACACTGCCGGCATTAACCGGTCGAACACGGCTGCTCGAGCGGTGCTCAAACAGCCGTGTTTGACCGGTGGTCGGACGGACACTGTCCGACCGAAGCGAGAGCCAACTGGTTGGACAGATTTGTCCGACCGGTCCCGGCTGGTCCTGTGCAACCGGTCCCAGGAACTGATCGGACAGGCCTGTCCGACCCGCCGGCAGGTGCTTCGGTCGGACAGTGCCTGCCCGACCACCGGTTGAACACGGCTGTTCGAGCACCGCTCGAACTGCCGTGTTTGACCGGTTAATGCCGGCAGTGACACCTGATGGTAGTTGGCCTCCGTAATAATCCCCTTTAAATAAAATTTTGACTTGAATATTTTCAAAGATCATTTTTGCGCAGTCACTGTGCATTTTGCACAGTGACTGTGCATTGAACATGTGTAATAGTTGACTTTTTTTTAAAAAAAAAGTTGGGTTAAAAGTTGTGCCATAGTTTCCAAAGACCAACTCCCATCGGTCGCTTTTTTGCTTTGTTTGTGGTGCTTGGTGTACACTCATTAAATTATTGTGACATTTGAATTTTTACGCTGCTGTACGCCCGTACACCAGAGTACAAATTCATATTTCAAAGTGATTTACAGGTGTCTGAAAGGTTGTAAAGGTGGTTTTTGCTGTTTTGACCAAAAAATGGTTAAAATGGGACACCTTTGTTGCAAATACAAATGATTGTTAGCTGGAAAGTTTGGTCTGAGCCAAAAAGTGTACAAATGGGGGTGGGTAAAGACTCAATTCTTCAGATTTTGAAATTCTTTCAAAATGCGGGACCAACTACAATGAATTGCGGTGCCTCAAAAACAGAAGATTGTGAATTCATTCCATTCAAAAAAGCACATTATATTTATGTTTTTTTTGCCTCAAAAAAGTAAAAAAAAGATACTGCTTTGAAATAAAACAATCAAGAAGAAAGTAAATTTTCAAAAGAATGATGAAATCAGAACTGTGGTTGTTTTGGTATCAGTTCAGGTTTGCATGCTTCAAGTTTTCCACTTGAGTTGGACATAAAATCACATACACATCAAGCAACACTTGTTGTGAGATTTTTGGTGACTTCAAACTGAATTTCAGTTGAACATGCAGTTTGAATGTGCATACCTCCAAACACAGTTCAAACCAAGAGAGGGTAATGAGTTATGCAATGGCACCCGTCAACGGGTGCCATGAAATCTCCCCTGGTGCCTGCACCACCTACCAAACCAACAGCAAACACCCTGGAACTTGGAAATTTCTCTGAAGCAAAGTGGGTCCAGGAACAGGAAAACAATGTTGATCAGGCTAACCAACACGTGGAGACGGCACCATCCAGGACTCCAAATACCTTTTAACAAGCCATGAAGTCCAGCAAGTCCAAGGAGTGGAGGGCCGCCATGAACAAAGAACTGGCCAACCTCCGCTGCAAGTCTGTCTGGAAATTAAAACATCCAAGTTCAATAAACCCACAGATTCAGCAAAACTGAATCTGAGGTTTTCCCTACTGATTGAACTCCGCAAACAGAGCTCAACTTGGGCCTGCTATCCAGCTGTGCTGGACGCATCCCCCAGGTCCCCGCCCATGCGCATCAGCAACATATGGGGCAGGTTCCTTACATTGGACGCATCCTCATGGGGGGCCTTATATAGCCTGCACACTGCTCACCTAATCCACAGAGTCCTTCATTCCATTGCGAGAATCACCAGCAGTCTTCAACACGCCGCCACGTTCTGTGGGTGGTTATCTCTATCCCAACCAAGCCACCAAATCAACTCAGTTCTCCTTTTGGCCAAGGGTCCAATTGTCCACACACACACACACACCCCGCTAAACATGACCCTGATCACCTCATCTCCATGCACATGCCAACAGTAAGCTTGTTGCTGTCCTTGTATCTAACAACTGCAATCCAGCCGTGACCAGGAGGGTCACGCAGTGGGAGTGCAAGCGTAGCAGGTGGTAACCGTGGGCCTTTCCTTGCGCACAGGCACATGGCTGATGTTGAGCGTTGCCACTAACGCACCAAGGACCACACGCGGCTGGTGTTGGGCATAGTCACAATCATTTGGAGGATCCAAAGCCTTGGGCGCGGCCATGGCAAACAAGCTACCTGCTGCCCGAGACCTCTCGGCAAGCAGGTACCTACTTGCTGCCCGAGACCTCTCGGCAAGCAGGTAGCACCTGCTGCCCGAGACCTCTTGGCAAGCAGGTAGCACCTGCTGCCCGAGACCTCTTGGCAAGCAGGTAGCACCTGCTGCCCGAGACCTCTCGGCAAGCAGGTAGCACCTGCTACCCAAGACCTCTCTGCAAGCAGGTAGCTACCTGCTGCCCAAGAGCTCATTAACATGTTTATAAATTACCACCTTGCTGTGGTTCTTCTATGTGTTTTAATCATGCATATTTTTTTCAGTTTCTTTCTTAGCTTTCTGGTGGCTATTACAATATTCATGTCAGCCTTTGTGATGCCAAGGGCTAGTACCTTTTAGCTACACAAGGTGATAAGAGTGCAAAATAAGGGTAGAGTAGGATAATTTCACGTAGAAAAGTAGTAGGAAAGAAATAAAAAGAATATAATTCTTTTTTATAGAGGGGCCTGCTGGCGCAGGGGTGTTTGTAGGTGCCCTCTAAATCAGAGATCTGCTAAGCAGGGTGGTATCTGATTAAGCAAACAATATTGGGTTTCTGCGTAACAGAAGGTGGTACCAAAGTGCTTTTCCAATTAAGGAACCAGGATGGGGACAGAAGGATAAAAGAAGTACTCACTATTGCTTCTTTTAAGCCAAAAAGCCACGGAGGGGGGTGAAGTAGAGCTGCTGGGTAAATTGAAGGGTTTCTGCGCAGGAGCTGGACACGTAGGATGGTTGATTTAATGAGAACACCACGGATAAAACAGGCAAAACAGGGCAGAGTAACTGAAGTAAGGACAGGACACGGCGTAACTGATTGACTGTAATAATAATTGATGATGGGGAACAACTTTTGGCGTGGAAAGAGGGCTCTATATATACTAATTTCACTCATAGTGGAGGACCTTTCTGCCTGTGTGCGTGTAGTAACTGGTTTTCAGCGCAATGTGGCCAATTTGGGAGATTGGCACTAACAAGGCTCATCCCAATGACACTGCTGGTCATTAATTCAGCGTCACAAGTGCTTTTTATGACCTTAATAACCTATTTAGTTATTGTAACTAAGGTACATAGCAACACTGACGTGTAATTGTATCTGAAATGGGCCACAAATGACGCAAATGGGCCACAAATGGCTAAGGCCAATCATTAAAGGCCACGCTGGCTATGTTACTCTTATGTATTCAAGGTTTTTATTAATAAAACCTTGTAAATAAACCACGTAGAATCTACTTTTACCCTAGTTACACTTGTACATATGTGGTAACTAGGGGATTAGCTATTTCCACGCATTTGGCCAATTTCCAATTGGATTATATAATCCACGCGCGGGGTTGGAGGTTTAAACCCCAATTGGGCCTAACTCCCAAACTATACACAACACCTCAATTATAAGTCCATAATTGGTCATTTCACATATAGTATGCATACATAACAAGTACATACGTGTGTGATGTCCATGTGACATATGTTTGTGGCCAATTCTTACGGGTAATTGGTTCAAGGTGAAGGAGTAGGAATTTAGGGGTACTTCCAGTGAGGGACCCTACATTAATTTGCATGAGTATTCAGAATATGACATAATATTCTAAGTTATCCTCAAGGTTTAGAAGTTATTTAGTATTTTTGTAAAAAGTAGTTGTTATTTTAATTTATTACTTATTTTTATGGTGCCAGGACTTTGCTAAGCTTTATTGGATAAAAATAAGTAAACTGATTTTTTGTAAATTATTAGTCATATAAATGGGTCTTAATATTGTAGTAATAATGTCTCTATTTATGTTACCTTTGTCAGGTTGGCTCTGTCATAGTAGCAAGCTGACAATTCAACACTTTGGGGTCTTTGGTACAACCTGGCCACCAAGCTGTGGTTTGAAGCTTCCAAAATTCAACCTACCATCACATGGAGAGCTGCAGATGAGTGTAAAGTGGACGGTAATATGTTTTTGGTGCTGCTAATCTTGACAAAAACTTGGCCACTGTAAAGCTTGCACTACTTTTGGGATCCAATTGCAATCTTGACTTTGACCTGATTGTGCAAAGAAAAAGTTTTGTGGAGGTTTGGATGAATTCAGTTATGATATTATGGTGAAATGAATGTGGTGGGGTGAGATGTGCTATATCATTGGGTGTTGATGAAACTGCTCCAAGAAGGCTTCTGCAGAGCTAATTCCTTGTCAGCCTCTGTGATGCCAAGGGCTAGTACCTTTTAGCTACACAAGGTGATAAGAGTGCAAATGATGGGTAGAGTGGGGTATTTTCACGTAGAAAAGTAGTAAAGAAAGAAATAAAAAGAATATAATTCTTTTTTATAGAGGGGCCTGCTGGCGCAGGGGTGTTTGTAGGTGCCCTCTAAATCAGAGATCTGCTAAGCAGGGTGGTATCTGATTAAGCAAACAATATTGGGTTTCTGCGTAACAGAAGGTGGTACCAAAGTGCTTTTCCAATTAAGGAACCAGAATGGGGACAGAAGGATAAAAGAAGTACTCACTATTGCTTCTTTTAAGCCAAAAAGCCACGTAGGGGGGTGAAGTAGAGCTGCTGGGTAGATTGGATGGTTTCTGCGCAGGAGCTGGTCACGTAGGATGGTTGATTTAATAAGAACACCAAGGATAAAACAGGCAAACAGGACAGAGTAACTGAAATAAGGACAGGACACGGCGTAACTGATTGACTGTAATAATAATTGATGATGATGAACAACTTTTGGCGTGGAAAGAGGGCTCTATATATACTAATTTCACTCATAGTGGAGGACCTTTCTGCCTGTGTGCGTGTAGTAACTGGTTTTCAGCGCAATGTGGCCAATTTGGGAGATTGGCACTAACAAGGCTCATCCCAATGGCACTGCTGATCATTATTTCAGCGTCACAAGTGTTCATAATGACCTTAATAACCTCTTTGGTTATTGTAACTAAGGTACATAGCAACACTGACGTGTATTTGTATCTGAAATGGGCCACAAATGACGCAAATGGGCCACAAATGGCTATGGCCAATCATCAAAGGCCACGCTGGCTATGTTACTCTTATGTATTCAAGGTTTTTATTAATGAAACCTTGTAAATAAACCACGTAGAATCTACTAGTACCCTAGTTACACCTGTACACGTGTGGTAACTAGGGGATTAGCTATTTCCACGCATTTGGCCAATTTCCAATTAGATTATATAATCCACGCGCGGGGTTGGAGGATTAAACCCCAATTGGGCCTAACTTCTAAACTATACACAACACCTCAATTATAAGTCCATAATTGGTCATTTCACATATGGTATGTATATATAACAAGTACATACGTGTGTAATGTCATCTGTGACACATAAGTGTGGCCAATTCTTACGGGTAATTGGTTCAAGGTGAAGGAGTAGGAATTCAGGGGTACTTCCAGTGAGGGACCCTACATTAATTTGCATGAGGATTCAGAATATGATATAATATTCTAAGTTATCCTCAAGGTTTAGAAGTTATTCAGTTTTTTTGTAAAAAGTAGTTTTTTATTTTAATTTATTACTTATTTTTATGGTGCTAGGACTTGCTAAGTTTATAGAATAAAAATAAGTAAACTAAGTTTTTTATACATTATTAGTGATATTAATGGGTCTTAATACTGTGGTAATAATGTCTCTTTCTATGTTACTTTTGTCAGATTGTCTCTGACATAGTAGCAAGCTGACATTCCCTCCCTTTAAAATGAGACTTTAGAAAACAAAATTCATCCTAATGTCTGTAGTGAAAAAAAAATTCTCAATTTCTTTTGGAGGCTCTATAATTACGTAGATGTATGGGACCATCTGGTATATTATCTTCAGGAATCCATTCATCTTTGTCTGCTGATTGACCTTTATATCTTACTAAGTATAGTCTAGTATCTTTCCCATTGATCCTTTCCTTTTTATCCTTCAATATTTTATGTACTTTGAAGTTAGAGGTGTCTAAAGGTTCAATTATAGGTACAGGTACATGTGTTACTACAGGGGTATCTGTGCTTCTACTAGTGTAAGGTTTGATTAAGCTAACTGGAAAAACAGGGTGTTTTCTGGAAAATTCATCTGTTAAAATAACTTCCACAGCATTTTTTCCATGTAATTGCTTAATGGTAAAAGGGCCAACAAAGGAAGGTTTAAGTTTCCTGTTCCCTCCCAAGTTATTAAAATTCACGGTGGACAATAGGACTTTGTCCCCAATTTGGAAGGATGGTTCTTTATGACTTTTGTCCCATCTTACCTTATTATATTCAGCTGCATCTTGAACACATTTCTTAGCATGTTCATGTGTGATGTCAAGCATCCTTTTAAAGTCTAGGGAAGTGGGATGTACATGAGGTAATTTGTTATTAATATGATCTTTAGGCATTCTGGGTATCCATCCTCTTTCCAAAATGTAAGGGATTTCTTTGGATGAAGAATGTTTACTGCTGTTATAAGCTATTTCTAATGCAGGGAGTAAGCTAACCCAATCATGAGTATAACCATCACTATTTTTGAATTCTAAGCCAAAGGAACAAAATCTTCTGAGCATATCTTCTAGAGTTTGGATCATTCTTTCAGCCAATCCGTCAGTTTGGGGATGGTAAGCAGTAGAGAAAGCTAATTTAGTGCCTAACATGTCATGTAGATTTCTCCAAAATTCAGAAGTAAATTTGGGGTCTCTATCACTAATGATTATTTTGGGTATTCCTACGTCAGCCATAATCCTATTCCAAAATAGTAAAGCCACTTCCATAGCTGTATCATCTTTATGGTTAGGAATAAATCTGGCCCTTTTTGAATATCTGTCTACAACCACTAGTACAGAGTTGAAGGAATAAGACCCTCCAGGAGGTAAACCTGTAACAAAATCCATGTTTATGATTTCCCATCTTTTGGTGGGTTCTTGGATGGTTTGAAGTAGCCCATATCTCTTACCTGTTTGCTTATTTGATTTCTGGCAAGTTTCACAGGATTTAACATAAGTAGCTACTTCATTAGTCCAATTATTCCACCAAGCTGTAGTTCTGACTCTTTCAATAGTCCTTTCTTCAGAAAAATGTCCAGCACCAACATTATCATGGCATTCTTTCATAAGGGCTTCAATCTGAAGTTGATCACATAAGACTATTACACTGGAATGCCTTTCTTTAAAGTACAATATTCCATCTAATAGAGAGAACTTACCAGAAGAGTAAGGTTTGGATAACCAGGGAGGTAGACTAGCAATTAATTCATGGGAACTATTTTCATTGCTAAGTATATCTAGTAGTTTGACAAATTCAGGATCAGACTGGTAACTATCTTTTATAAGGCTGTAGTAGGCTTCATCCAAATCACAGACATGTATTCCTAAAATTGGGAATATATCTTCATCTTCAGGATCCCAGGCAGGGTTATCTGGAGTATTTGGTAAAGCCCATCTGCTCAAGCCATCAGCATTACTATGCTTTTTGCCAGCTTTATGAACAATAGTCATATGTCCTCTGTATTGTTGAATAGCAATTTGCCATCTTAACATATGCCTATTGGGAGTCTGCATATTCATAAGGGTTTTAACTGCCGTGCAATCAGTGACTACAACAATTCTACTACCTTCAAGATAATAATGTAACTTCTCTAAGGACCATACAAGAGCTAGACATTCCATCTGACTGGCTCCATACCTTTTCTCTGTTGGTTTAATTTGTCTTGAAATAAACAGAACTGGTTTTTCTACTAATTTATCTTCAATAAGGAATTCTTGATGTAAGGCAGCACCTAAGCCATCTAAACAAGCATCTATGTACAGAATAAATGGTAAGTTATAATCTGGTTGAGCTAGCACAGGAGCAGTAGTAAGGGCTAGCTTCAATTGTTCATAATCCAGTACTCTAGGGTGAGTCATTTCATAAATGGTTTCTTTACTACATAACTCATATAATGACTTGGCTAAAATAGCAAATTTCTCAATATGTTTCCTATAATATCCACAAAATCCAAGAAAAGATTGCATTTCAGTGATATTCTGAGGCATAGGTTTGAGCATTACAGCTGCTACTTTGTTTTGGTCAATGGCTAGGGATAGTCCAGAAACAATATGTCCTAAAGCTTTAAGTTCACCATATCCAAAGTTGCACTTTTTAATAGACATTTTTAGACCAGCTTTAATAGAAGTTTCTAATACTATTTGTATCTTTTCTATATGTGTTTCCCAGTCATCTGAATAAATGATTATATCATCAATATATATCATCATCCAGCACTGGCGGATAAAAGATCCAAAAATAGAGTCCATCATTCTTTGGAAATGAGAAGGTGCATTCTTAATTCCAAAGGGCATTCTGAGGTATTCAAAAACACCAAGATGGCAGATAATTCTCATAAATTGGCGTCTATTAAGTTCTATAGGTATCTGGTGAAACCCTTTGAGAACATCCATGCAGGTTATGTACTTAGCTTTTGATAAGTTATGAAGAGAGTGGTCAATTCTTGGAATGGGATAATTATCAGCTTTAGTGTAATTATTTAGAGCTCTAAAATCTCCAACCATCCTAGACTTATCATTATGCCAGGCAATAATAACTGGGGTAGTTATTTCTACTTGTTCATTATGGCCCACTTTTCTAAGTACACGTAAATCTATAAGCTCTTTAATGTGTGTTTCTAAGGCTATCCTAGATTTAGGGCTAGAAGGGTAGGCTGCTTTTCTTAGAGCAGGTGGGTAAGGAGGTTCACAAGTCAATTCTAATTTAATATCATGTCCTGTAACATTGCCAATAGGCTCTTCAGTGGTACAGAAGGCTTCTTTATTCTTATGGCATACTTTAAGAATATCTAATACTTGAGCATTGGTTAGTATGTCACTTATAGCAGCTTGGGACATATATTCTTGATTAAAATCTTCTAATTCCTTGGGGTCAGGTTCCTGAGAAATGGGTGCAATAATCTCAGAATGGATGTTGCAAATTTGGTATTTCCTTTTCCAATCTCCTCCAATGGTAAAATATCTATCTTTGGACTGGAAAATGTCAATTCCATACATGCAGAAGGTATCATTACCTAGTATAAGGTAGTCACAAATGGCATCAGAAAGTATTACAAATTCTACACTTAATCTGAGGGATCCCTTAGTGTGGGGGAATATTAAGGGTAAATTGATGACACCAATAGGTTTCATGGTAGAGTTACAACTGCTAAATGTAGCCTTTGGAACAGGTAATAAATTTTTGCGCCAATCAGGGTATATTTGTTGCAAAAATGTGGCACTTGTACAAGAACAAAAGGCTCCTATATCTAATAGAGTCTTAACAGCTGAGTCTTTGAAAATAACCTTGGTATAACTGGTTTTACCTAGGGTGTAACACCTTCCTTCTTCAGGTTTGTTAGTTAATAGCTTGGCATCAGATATATGGCCAATATCCATATTATCTTCCCATTTCTGGGGTAAGTTAGATTCACCATGAATAGCATTAATGCTGAAGTCATTGCCAATATTAGCATTTATTACTACAACAGCATGGTTATCAGATTCAGAGTCATCATCATCTTGACCATAATGTGTACTAGAGGGTTCTTGGTGTATGATATCAAAGGTACTTTCAGAATCTGAATCAGGGCTTGCATACACATTATTGATTTTCCTCCTAGGTTTGGTACATTCAGTGCTTCTGTGGCCAGTTTCTCCACAATTCCAACACGTAGGAGTCTTTTCTTTTCTAATGGGTTCAGCAGTTTTAGGTTCTAACTTCTTAGAAGGGTCTGTTCTAGGAGTGTAATCCTTTTTTTCAGAGGGAATATGTTTTTTATTAATTCCTGTCATTTCTACTACTTCTTCCATAACACCTATAAGTGTTGATAAATCACAATCCATGTCATTGATTCTACATCTGACATTATGTTCTAGACTGCCTTTAGTTTGATTAAGTATTAAATCATTTATTTGTTCCTGATCTAATTTAGTATAAATGCATTCAATTCTCTTTTTCTGGTTCAGGCACCATTGATGAGGATTATGTTTGACTGGGTCAAAATAGTCATTCTCAAAAGCTCTGCGCATTTTCTTTTCCCAGAGTCTAGTGCCAAATTGTTGTTTGATCAATTCTTTCCAAGCTGGCCAGGATTGTTGTCCCATGGTAGCTTGTTTACTAATAAACCAGTCAAAAGCTACTCCTTCCAATAATCTGGGCAATCTTGTAAGGATAGCTTCATCAGGAGCTCTGTAGACTGTTAAAATATGATCAATATATTTAATGAAGTTAATATGGTCATAATCTCCTTCTCCAGAAAATTTAGTCCATTCTTTAATTGGTGGTAACAATTTATTCAGAAGAGAGGGATCTATGAAGTTGTTATTACCATTGTTGTTTACATTGTTGCGTGAAGGAGCATGACTCCATTGACTCCCATTATTAAGGTTATTATAATTAGGTGAATTATTAGGAGGGTAATTGTTATTAGGCATGGGTGGACTGCTATTATATTTGGTATAGTTGGTTTGACTATTATTGTTTTGTTGTTGATTATTATGAGGATAGTTATTATTATTTCCTCCATTATTTTCAGGTATGGTCTCCATATAAGGGTTATTATATTTGGGCGTGGAGTTATTAGCAGGAATAGTTCTGGTAGGAATTTCTTTAATTAAGTCTGCTAATTCAAATTTCACGTCTAACAGATGCTTCAATAACAGAGTTCCATTAACATTTTTGTTGTTTTGGTCAGATATTAAATCTACTTGAGCTTGTAATTTGACCATCATTCTTTTTAAATCCATTTGTTCAAGTTCTAATTTCACATTTTGGGCGTGTAAAGTGTTAATGACATTTTTATTAATTCTGTTAATTATATGTTCAGTATTAGCATGAAACATGTCTTCTAATCTGTTAATTTTATCCGCCAAATCATCATTAGAATACTTGGAATGTTCATCTTCAAGTTCTTCTAATTTTTTGGGAACATTAGGGATCTTTGGCTCAGAAGTTTTAACGTGAAAATCAGGTTCATTATGCGTAAAGACAGACTTAGGTGAGTTAAGAAATTTAGACAATTGATTTAGAATGAGGGAAGAGCTAGACATATAATTTTCTAAAGATTCAGGCGGAGGAGGAGCCTTATTTAAAAATTCTAAAACAGTTTTGTGGCGTGTTTTAGCATTTTTATCTAACAAAAGAATATTATTATGCGCAATTGTAAGAGAATTATCTAGGACAGAAAAACCTAATCTAAGCTGTTGTAAAAGCTGGTTATGGCGCTGCTGATGTTGGCCAATTTCTTCCACTTCTGGGGATTGTTGTAATGACGGTTGTTCATAGAAAGACTGCTCATATTCTTTCCCTTGTTCTTGTTGGCTGTGTGAGGAAACAATACTCTCTTTTCCTCCCAAGGGTTCCATCCCTTCGTGTATTCCTCCACTTCTTTTTTGGAGATAAGTTTCTGTAGCTCTTTCTGACTCTTCTGGGCTAGTCCTAAAAGATTCAGCATCATCTCCTGGGTGGCCTTGGATTTCTGGGCTTCCACGAATTTCTGATGGTTGGCCACGTGTATTTTGACCAATTTGGCTATCTTGTCCTCCTTGGACGTGCTCACCACCTGAATGTCCAAGTCCTCTTCCTCCTTCTGGGGTTTCTGGATACTGGCCAAGGAGGTGGAAGGGGTTGGTTCCACGTCCACGTCCATGGCTTGAGGATTGGGGAGACTGGGGGTGGTCTTCTTGAAGGCCAAGTTCCGTGGCAACTTCTCTGCTCCTAGGTTGTCTAGTGGGCGGGGGTAAGGGGCCGTGGAGATCAGGCTTGTGAGCCCTGGTAGACTTCCTGACAGGACTATTTTCACGGGACATATTAGTGAAAAGGGCCACAAAAATTTAATTAAGGTAAATAATAAACTTACTGGTTGGTGGAGCCGTAAGTGGGGTAATAGAATTGGCCACAGAGGTAGCTGGAGCCGTGGTAGATGAAGTAGAAGTGTTGGAAGTGCTTGGAGAGGTAGTGGAAGACACTAAATAAAATTCAGGCGTAAAAATAAGTATTTTTTGGTAATTTTAATAGTTTTTATTTAGAGATAAAGAAGAATTAAACTGACTATTGTAAAAGTTTTGTTTATATTCTAGAGTTCTTTGAAAATCTGCACGCCTCTTGTTCTCTTGATTCCTCCTGTTGATGGAGTTGAGTTTGATGAGAAGTTCTGTGTCCTGCTGAGCACGTTGGTGAGAGTGAAAAAGAGCAAGTTGGAACTGTTCTGTAGGCGTAAGTTTTTCCCAATCAGAAGGTTGATAGTTAGCTATTTCCTCTTCTTTGCGCAATCTGAGGACTTTAAGATAATGTTTGATTAATTCAAAGTGGGCAATTTGGTCAAAAGGTGGATGAACAAATTCAGGCGTGGAAATGAGAGTTTTAGTGTATTGGTTCACTAAAAGAATGCGTAAAAAATAAAGTAGAAGGATAATTTTTAGTGGTTTTATTTTATAAATGATTTTTAGTGGTTTGGTAATTTTTTGCGTGAGTGAAAAGCAAAAGTAGGAAGAGTAAGTACCAGGAGTAAATTACCACGAGTGGATATTGGTAATTTCCCGGCCAGACCCCCAATTGTCAGCCTCTGTGATGCCAAGGGCTAGTACCTTTTAGCTACACAAGGTGATAAGAGTGCAAAGGATGGGTAGAGTGGGGTATTTTCACGTAGAAAAGTAGTAGGAAAGAAATAAAAAGAATATAATTCTTTTTTATAGAGGGGCCTGCTGGCGCAGGGGTGTTTGTAGGTGCCCTCTAAATCAGAGATCTGCTAAGCAGGGTGGTATCTGATTAAGCAAACAATGGGTTTCTGCGTAACAGAAGGTGGTACCAAAGTGCTTTTCCAATTAAGGAACCAGAATGGGGACAGAAGGATAAAAGAAGTACTCACTATTGCTTCTTTTAAGCCAAAAAGCCACGTAGGGGGGTGAAGTAGAGCTGCTGGGTAGATTGGACGGTTTCTGCGCAGGAGCTGGTCACGTAGGATGGTTGATTTAATAAGAACACCAAGGATAAAACAGGCAAACAGGGCAGAGTAACTGAAATAAGGACAGGACACGGCGTAACTGATTGACTGTAATAATAATTGATGATGGTGAACAACTTTTGGCGTGGAAAGAGGGCTCTATATATACTAATTTCACTCATAGTGGAGGACCTTTCTGCCTGTGTGCGTGTAGTAACTGGTTTTCAGCGCAATGTGGCCAATTTGGGAGATTGGCACTAACAAGGCTCATCCCAATGGCACTGCTGATCATTATTTCAGCGTCACAAGTGTTCATAATGACCTTAATAACCTATTTGGTCATTGTAACTAAGGTACATAGCAACACTGACGTGTATTTGTATCTGAAATGGGCCACAAATGACGCAAATGGGCCACAAATGGCTATGGCCAATCATCAAAGGCCACGCTGGCTATGTTACTCTTATGTATTCAAGGTTTTTATTAATGAAACCTTGTAAATAAACCACGTAGAATCTACTAGTACCCTAGTTACACCTGTACACGTGTGGTAACTAGGGGATTAGCTATTTCCACGCATTTGGCCAATTTCCAATTGGATTATATAATCCACGCGCGGGGTTGGAGGATTAAACCCCAATTGGGCCTAACTTCTAAACTATACACAACACCTCAATTATAAGTCCATAATTGGTCATTTCACATATGGTATGTATATATAACAAGTACACACGTGTGTAATGTCATCTGTGACACATAAGTGTGGCCAATTCTTACGGGTAATTGGTTCAAGGTGAAGGAGTAGGAATTCAGGGGTACTTCCAGTGAGGGACCCTACATTAATTTGCATGAGGATTCAGAATATGATATAATATTCTAAGTTATCCTCAAGTTTTTAGAAGTTATTCAGTTTTTTTTGTAAAAAGTAGTTTTTTATTTTAATTTATTACTTATTTTTATGGTGCTAGGACTTGCTAAGTTTATAGAATAAAAATAAGTAAACTAAGTTTTTTATACATTATTAGTCATATTAATGGGTCTTAATTATACTGTGGTAATAATGTCTCTTTTTATGTTACTTTTGTCAGGTTGTCTCTGACATAGTAGCAAGCTGACAGCCTTCTTAGCATCTATGAGTCCTGTAAATTCCCCTTCCTCGGGTAACTTGACGTCCCTATTGTTCCCAAATCTTGTTTCCGCCGGACTAGCTGCTGGAGTTTTGTTTGGCGTCTCTTGTGGTGTATACCCTGGTCTAGTTCTTCCTCTCTCAAAATTGTAAGTGGAGGAGCCTCCATGCATGTTCTGTGGGTTAGGAGTTTCTGGGTTGTCTCTGCCATGAGCTGCCGTATACAGGGTAGATGTTGTAAATCTATGTTGACCTATATTTGGGCCGGTTGGCGGAACAGAGAATCTAGTCTGTGGCTGTGGTGTCTCTGGAATTGGGATGTCCTGCGGTGTTGCCTCTGTTTGTGAGTTCATAAATTCTGCCATCATTTCTTTCACTTTTGTTGCCAGCCATTTGTCCATGTTCTTTAACCGTTCCTTTTCCTTTTCCGCTTCCGCCTTCTTGTTTTGCTCAAATTGTTATTCCAAAAACGCAATACGTTCTTGCTGTTGTTGAATGATTGCCAAATCCTTTAGTCCTCTTGCCGTCATGTCTGCCATTCTTGCTCTTTCTTGAAGCCCAATCTCTATTACGCGTCAGATTTGAATTTCTTCTGCAAGTTCGTCTAAATCTGCTAATTCTTCCTGGGTAAGACTTCTGTTGTACCAACTCCTGGGTGGTGCCCAATACGTCCTCTCGATTGCTGCACTGATTTCTTGCTGATTTGTATGCGCCACGCCAATGTTATCTGGTGATTTTTGTATTGCTGATTGAGTTGTTTTGTTGATCTTCTGAATTTAGTTGGCCACTGTTGGGACACCAGATGTGAGAACTCCTTTTGGGATGGGTTGGCAGTCCTGTGAGGGGGAAATAACTGAGATAATATTTCAACTATATATGAGCTATTATGACTGTTACGGGTGGTTTGAAAGACCTGCCCCTCTAATATACTACGTAAGAGCTAACACAACAAACTTATTTATTTGATGTGGCTAACTAATGATAGAGAAACTTTATATGTAGTAGTCTTGTATCAGGCTTAGATCAACTTTCTTCTTCAGCAATATCACCTTTAGTGTGCGTGGATCTTTAATATGATGTAGTGGATGAGATATGTTTAAGTAAAAATGTGATAGAGTGGAAGTGATCCAAAAATATACTTTGAGTCAAATGATAAAAGCTGATGAAATCTTACTATCTTTTGTAGTTTTGTGAAAGAGGTGAGTATGATAGAGTCTGAAGATGGAGTGAAAGAGATGGGGTCCGTGTGTGTTAGTTGAGTAAGTTATTTTTCTTTTCTTTTCTTTTACCTAATCTTATTGATGAGTGCTTGATGAGTATGATGAGTACGTGTAATTCATTGAGTGTCTGGTGAGTGACTCTGTCCGTGATCCTCCAATGAGGTGGGTATCCGTGGCTGGATCATTCTGATGAGGGGGAAGAGGCCCTCCTTTTATATTGAATAGTGAGGTATTTTTGCTGGTGTCAAAATCCTTTGAGGCATTTTTGCTGGTGAGGATCTGAGCCATGTCTTCTAATTGGTCAGAACCTGATGTCTGAATCCTACGTGATGATTGGTCAGAGCTGAGCCGTGCGTCCTTATTGGTCAGAACTTGATGACTGAATTCTTCTAGAGTTTTCCTGTCTGAACCGTGATCTCTGATTAGTCAGAACTTGATGAGCTAATTCTTTCCGAGACTTCTGGCTGAACCGTGCGTCCTAATTGGCCAGACTTCTATTTCTGAATCCTAGGTGTTAATTGGTCAGAACTTGATGGCTGAACCGTACGTGATGATTGGTAAGAGTTGATTATGTAAGACTATGGACTAAAACTATGGATTAAGCTATGACTATGTGATTGTCCCTGTGCTATGTACTTATAAAACTATGTATAACAACTATGTATATATAATTATGGATTAAATGGGACTAGCCCAGAGGTTTGAGTGAGTGACTATGGTTTAAGTTCCAGTGAGAGTGGAAATATGTGGTGACATGTTGGGTCTGTGACATCCCTGATGGGATAATTGATCCTTGTGACATATTTGATACTTGAAACCTAAATAGCACACCACAATGGCCTCCCCCCACCACTCTTTGGCAAGATTGGACTGAGACAACATGCACCTGGCCATGTTGATAATGGTCTTGTTAGCTCTTTCTGCAACACCGTTGTGTTGGGGAGTGTAGGGGGGCGAAATGTTGTGCTGGATGCCGCCGGACTCAAGCAAGCTGGTGAGTGCTTTTTTGACGAATTCACCACCACCATCGGTGACTAGCTTCTTGATGAGGTGTCCAGTTTGTCTTTCAAAGAACGTCTTGAAGCTTAGAAAAGCCAACATGGCCTCCAACTTTTGGTTCAAAAGGGTGACGGAGATATAGCCGGTGTGTTGATTGACCAGGGTGAGAAAATAGCGCTTCCCAGAGTTAGTTGACGGGGTGATGGGGCCAACAATGTTGCCATGGATGACCTGAAGAGGAGCGGAGGTTGGATCGAAGTGGCCCCTAAATGGGAGTCGCAATAGCTTCCCCTTCATGCATGGGTCAAAGCTAACAATGACCTCCATCTTCTCCCCTGGGATTGCCGACCTGATGCGAGCGATACCAGCATGTCCAAGTCGGTTATGCCAGGTCTGAAACGGGGTAGTTGGAGCGGAGTGTGTGGCCATAGAGATGGCTGCAAAGGAGGCGGTAACGGGTCCTATGTGCGAGTTGATCTCGAGCACACCGCTGGTCATGTTACAGGTGAACCAAATGCCATCATCAATATTCACAACATGAGTGCCTTTGACCTTTTCAATCAGGACTGAGTCTACCATGGGCTTCCCAAGGGAGATCAAGTTGCGGGTGAGTTCAGGGACAAAGAGTGCCTCTTTTAATAGAACAACCTTGCCTGAATCTTGTATCACCGCAGCGGTCCCTATCTGCTCAGCAGATAAATCGTCATACCCTCGACCAGTGCTGATGGCTATGTGGCATGGTGATGAGTCGAGAAAGAACTTGATGTTGTTGAACATGTGGTGAGACGCACCGGTGTCAATCACAGGTTTAAGATCAACAGCCTGGGTTGAAAGGGCATGGACCACGGTGTAGTTGGCGAACGATGGTTTGTCGTACTCAGAGTTGGGCTCAGAGATCCTTGTAGTCAGATTGCTGCTGGGTCCGGACTCATTGGCGGGTCTTCTGGTGTTAGGCCGTCGGACAGGTCTTTGCTTCGGGTGAACAGCCCAGCATTTGGACTCGGGATGAGCCGCGTTGGAGTTGTGGGCACCGTTCTTGCAGGTTGGAGGTCAAGTGCAAGCGTGGTTGTTGAGAGCAACGACAGATCGTTCAGCGTGAGGGTTCTTGTGGGTAAAGTCATCGTGGTCTGCCAAGTCCTTGAGCTTCTCAATGAGAAGCTCGGAGTTCCCCATGAGAAGGTCGTTCATGATGAGGGAATTGGTCAGACCACCCCTTTTGGCTGATAGCTTGGCGATGATGGCGCCGCAGATAGCTCCTTCTCCCTGGACATGGCTGATGGAGTTGAATTGTTCCAAGCACGATTCTACTTGTTCAATGAAGGAAGTGAGGTTGCTGTCAAAGCGGAGGTTTTGCCACCTGGTAAGTTCCCGGGTGATGTTGTGCGCAGTGCTGGTACCATAAACTCGCTTGATCTTGGACAAGATCTCATGGCCATTGATCATTCTTTCGGGCGTGACGATGCCGTTATATATGCGGTCGCCGATCTTCTGCATGAGGATGTGTGCTGTTTTGGAAAGGAGTTCCCTGGCGCGGGCGTTGGGGTTGTTGCCGGGATGTCTGTGCACAGTGTCCCAAAGTTTCTTGTGGGTAAGGAAAGCCTGCATGCGGTTTGCCCAGATCGGGTAGTTGCTGCTGCCAATGAGAGTGGGCAGGGCCTTAAGATCGTCCTTGGTGATGGTGATGCTGGTGTTTGAAGTCATTGTTTCTTCTCTGCTTCTGTTGGTTCTTGTTGATTTGGTTTGGTAGTGGTTCGAGACTGTAAATCTGTAAGAATAGCAAGAACTAGAAGAATAATATTGACATTAGATTGTAGTTACAATGACAAGAACATGAAACAAGTGGATGTGTGTGTTATGCGTCTAGCCTTACCTAGAAGCAGAGTGAACATGTGTGATAGCACGAGTGAGGTCTGAGGGAGGTCGAGTTTACAATAAGAAGATAATGAAAGATTGGCGTTTAGATGACGCAGAAAGAGAAGAAAAGGGAAACAAGAATAACAAGGAAGTCGGCACGAGGTCTTCGACTTTCTTGAGTGAATGCGAGTGGCAGTTGGCTATGAGAGGATTTGTCAAGGGGTGTTGGAAAGCCGAATGATGGATTTGGGTGACGCGCTGATGGATTGTGTAGGCAGTGAAGTTAATGGGCTAATGAGGAGCTGAGTGCGCGCGTGCAGGAAAAAGCATTTATTGCCTGAAGGTGCGTCTTCTTTATAGCTGAGCTAAAGGTATGGAAAGCTTACATGGCATGACCGTATCATCGCTAGGTGCCACGGGCCTCAGGGGCATCAGGGTAAAACGGTATCTTGGTCTGGACTAGCCTGGTTGATTGCATCCGCAATGAAATTGTCATCTGTGTAGATGGTAGAGCGGGGAGAAATGCATCAGCTTTGGCTGGTATCCACAGGGTTAATGCACCTGGTTCAAACTGGGCTGTACTTACAGTTTGTGGCATTGGGGGTGCCCATGACAATATCCTGACACAAATCAGGAAAACACAGTAAAATCAGAAAAACAAATCAAAACTTTCCCAACATGGATAAAACACTACAGGAAATGCAGGAAACATCAGAAAGGATGAAGGTACAGCAGGATAAAATGAATCAGTTTGAGGACTCTCTAAAAGAGATGCATGATATGATGGCTATGTTTTTAGAACAAAGCAAATTGCCAAAAGACGTACCATTACCCAAAACACCATTGCCCAAAGGACGAACTCCTCGATTCACAACGTCAACCCCATTCACAGGAAGAACAGGAAGAACAGCTGGCTTGGACACAACCATTCAGTAGACGAAGAAAGTCTAATGTATTCATCAGAAGAGGAGGAACCTCAACCTACCAGAACCAGGTCATACCGAAAATTACCAGACGAAGAGAAAGGCGTGGTACTGGACACCAAGAAGCTGAACGTGGAATTTGACGGGTCCGAAGTAGAATTATTCATCAAACGAGTGGAGAAGATAGCGATATTACAGAAGGCCGGAGGGCGGGATGTAGCTTTACAGTTACCATTTATGATCAAGGACAGGAAGATTAGTGAATGCATCGAGTATATGGAGGGACACGAAAACTGCGACTGGGAACTACTGAAGAAGGAACTTATCAGCAAGTGGGGAAGAGCAACACCCAAAAGACAATTTGACAAGAGCTCAGTATCCAATTTAGTTAGCAAGTACTCAGAAAAAGGAGGAATCCAAACCAAGGAGGAATACAGGACGTTTATTGGCAAGCTGGAGGAGATCTTGGCCTACTTGACAAGGATGGAATACAAGGACATAAATGCAGAAAGCGGAGAACCACTCTGGAGGGCAATTGCCTTGGAGATACGACAAGACATTGCACGAGATTTGGCCCACGATAAGAAGTTGAAGAAGACCAAGGACGGAAAAGCTCTGGTACCCAAGTTGGCTCAATTGAAGGACTACGTGGAAGCATCACTATCTGTTTTGGACCTGGAAGTAGGAGGAAAATCCATGAAGAAATTAAGCAAGGCACCAGAAGTTAAGAAGGAAGTTCAAACAGAGACGAAAGCACCAGAAGGAGCCAGTAAAATCCAGACCTCAGAAGAAGAGATCAAGAGATTACAAACGGAATTGAATACCAGTCAGAAATCAAGAAGAGTACCACCACAAATGTCAGGATATCAGCCTCCCCCAGCAGGACAGCGACCATTTGGAGCAAACCCGTTTCCCAGGAATCCAATCCAGTGTTATTACTGCAAAGGAGCCAATCATACGTCCATGTTTTGCGCAAAATTAGGTGAAGATATTGAAAAACGGCTAGTATTCAAGCAAGGACCAAATTTCTATTATCCAAATCGTCAACCAATTCCAACAGACGTCAAAGAATCAGTTTGTGAGCTAGCAAGAAAGTATGCGGAGGAAGACGGAATGACTCAGCAAGAAGGCAAGAAGACCAACTCAGCGACTTGGACCCACGATGAAGAATTACCAATGCAAATTCCCACAACGTCTATGATAGAAATCAACCAATGGGATATGTGGAGCCCACCAGACATTCATTGCAACAAGCAGGATCCGGAGTACAGTGCCCTCCCAGATGTTTATGGCCCACTTCATTTGATTCCCAAAGCTCAACGCACAAGGTTGAAGTCATAGAGGGTTGGCAAAATTATAGAGAATGGTTTCAAAAGAATGAATATAAAAAAATCAAATCTGTCTTCATCACCTTTGAATTTATACTATTTTTTCCAGTAATCTCCCATTTTGATGAAGTTTTAATAGTTTTCCAAAAAAATCAAAAAAATCAGAATGAGTAGAATGACATGTGAGAAAAATGATAATGAATGAAAGATGAAGAAAAAATGACTTTCAGGCCTTTTTAGATCAGCTTTGATTGGGTATTAACCAGTCCTGATTTGCACTGGAAGCAACAAAAATATCCATTTCTGATGGTTTTGGCCACACACTCAAGGTTGGAAAGTTTTTGGTGTTCATTTTTTTCATTTATTTTCATTTCTTTCACATGCCATACTACCCATTGTGATTTTTATTTATTTTTTTGGAAGATTATTAAAGATTTTGAAACACTGTCAATTGATATGAAAAAACATGTAAATTTTTTGTTGATGCAAATAATTTTTATTTTGTGATAATCATTCTTCCAAAAGAATGCTCTATGATTTTGCCAACCCATCATGACTTCAAACTTATGTTTTGAGCATTGGGGATCAAATGAAGTTGGCCATAAACATCTGGTAGGGCACTGTACAAGGTTGGATTTGGATTGAGAAGATCAGCAAGATTAGGAAATAAGAGTCAGCCTACTCAGTCAAGACCTGAGGAAGTTATCAAACCAGCAGAAAGTGTACCCAAACCTCCACCTGCAAATCAAGAAGCAAACAAAAATCCGGCAGCACCAAAGAAGAGAAGACCAATTTATCCGGGAGCGTGGGTAGAAGGAGCATCAGACGACAACAGCAGTGACGGAAGCGTGATTCAAGAACCAGTCAAATCCAAGGGTAAGGAGAAGGAAAAGGAAAAGAAAGAAGAGGAAGAAGGCTCAAAGGAATTAACAGGGAAACCGACAGACAAAGCTAAAGTTGGGGGGGGACTAAGGAAAAAGATATTGAAGCAATCCTTCACACTCACCTTGGAAGAACTCTTACTTATAGCGCCAAGATTTATTCAAGAATTACATCACTTTGCAGAGGAAGAATCCAAGACCATCCTTCAAAGCCAACAATCCGGACAAGTAAACAGCGGGGAATTTGATGAAGAACTGGATGGCCAAAAACCGGAGTTTCACATGGACGACTATAGGCCACTACAGCCTTTAACGTATGCATGTCCGTTGGGATTTGTGGACGTCACCATCAACGGAAGAAAAGTCAAAGCATTAGTGGATAGTGGATCAGAATTAAACATCATGCCGGAAGATCAAGCTATAAAGTTACAATTACCAACCAAGGAAGTTCACATGAGGATTATGAGTATTGGTGGTCACACTTCTCCAGTAGTAGGACTTGCTGAAGAAGTATCACTCCATATTGATACACAGAATAATAAACATGCTAACTTCTTCATAGTTCAAGGGAAGGTCCATACCGTGCTGGGAAGACCCTTCTTAGCTGATCATAAAGTCCGTTTAGAGTTGTCGCAGGATTGTGGAGAGATTCTAAGCTATGAGGTCTGGGACGGAGCACGTTTATGTATACCTATCTGCGCACCAAGGATTCCAGGATGGCAAATGGCCCCACCGCAACACCACGTTATGAACAAATGTGTCCACCAACTTCAGTTACCGGAATACTCAAGTGAAGAAGAAAGTACCTCAGAGACATTGGCCAGCAGCATGGAAAGCCTGAACGTGGAAGAACCTGACAAATTTCAACAGATGGAAGGATTAGTGGAGCTCATAGTCAGCCAAGAATATATAGCAGGAGACACACCAGTTTTGGAAGAACAAGCATGGAACTTAACCACAGAGGACAACAATAGCAATCACCCGGAAGAGGAAGAACCATGGACAACAGAAGCATGCATCCCAACCAACAATGATGAATGGCTAGATTTTGAAGTATATGAGCCTAAGCAGAAGAAGAGAGCTTTCAAGGTCAACAGTGCGTTAGGACTGGATTATTTGGACGGTGGATTCCCAACTCAAGTTTTATTACGGCTCTATCCGGAAACATTCCCACCCACCGGAGGCGGCATTTGGGAAGAGCTTCCTGGATACCCAGCCGGACGGATTGGATTTGCAATGCTACTGAATGATGATGGGTTGTTTGGATATTTGAAGAACGACGAGATCTGGTCGGCCTACTGGTGGATGCCTCCCCAATATCGACAAGAAGTGTATTTTGGAAGCCTGGACGCATTGATGTTTATGAAGCAACACCGGAAACGGGCAATAAGTCAGGACAGGAACGCCATAAGCAAGCAGAAAGAAGAAGAATTTTTAGTAAATGCTGTACAAGGAATGGTCGGAATGTTTGGACAACTCACCTGGGAAGGATTCTTCTGGAGCTTACGCCAAGAGCAAAAGAAGATGGGAGACCAGTATGCCACGTTCTGGCAGGACTGGGAAGACTTCTTCTTTGAATGCTAAAATAAACTCATCAACAAAAGTGTATATAGGAGTAAAAACAGAAAAGAAAGAGAAAAAGAATGAAAATAGAAAATAACATAAAAATCACTCAAGTTATCATCCATACCATTATCAAGCTTAATTCTTTTCACTCACATTATAAATCAGCCTCAGTCAAAATTCAGTCACATCAGTCTCAGATTTAGATCCAGCATTAAACATCCAGAAAAGTCAAACATCAAAAATACTCAGCTTTCCTCAAGGTTTCAGACTCACTTGGCTCAATCTCACGCTCAGGTTTTTGTTTTTACATATTAACAACTTTAAGTCAATTGCATATGGTATGGTCAAGAAAAAAAAAAAAAAAAAAAGGAAAACAAAAGAAGTCTAGCTACCTATGTACAACAGAGGACAGGTCATCTACTCGTATCAGTCATGAGGTCATAAAAAGAGAAAAGAAAAGAAGAACAACTTTTTTTTGGGGGTTTTTATCAACTGTGGGCCAGCTACACTAACCGTAGCGGTAGCGTAGCGTAGTGTAGCTAAAATAAGCTAACTTCTAGCGTAGCGTTAGCGCAATTCCAGTTACTTGCGCTAACGCTACGCGCAAAGGATGAAAGTTTTTGTTAGCTTTTAGTGTAGCGTTAGCGCAGTTCCATGTATCTGTACTAACGCTACGCGCACAGGGCACAAAAGAGTGCCTTTTACGCTGCGCTACAGCTCTTCTAGCGGCAAAAATGGCATCTTTTGCCGCTAAAAGCGCTGTAGCGTGGCGTAACGCAGCGTAGCGGCGGTAGCGACGCGCTAACGCTACCCAAAATTTGGTGCAGTGTTAGTGCCGCTGCAAATCAGCGTAGCGTGGCGGCGTTAGCTGCGCGCTAACACTACACAAAAAATTTGAAATTCTGGTGCCGCTACGCTAACGCTCAATGGCTGTGTAGCGTAGTTTAGCGTAGCGGCCCAGCGTTGTTTTTATCATTACCATTTTTTTCTCTAGTTTTTATTTTTTATGCTTTTTTTTAGGGATTTTCGATTTTTGGTCGTTAGCGGGCATTGAGGAAGAGGAAGGATAACTAAAATAAATAAGTAAATAAATAAATAAATAAATAAAATAAAACCATGGATCTAGAGTCAACGGTTGAAGTGGGACTGGAAGGCGCGGTACAGATAGATGCGCGCCGCGGCCTCCTGCTCCGAGGCATGAGTGTAGAAGGACAAGAAGGCGGAGAGCTCGCGGAAGATGTCGTTGGCAATCCCGCGGATGTGATCGGGGGTGTAGACAAACCGATGTTGGAACGGGCGGGAATCGTGGAGCAGGCGGTCAATCTGGGAGGGCGTAAGAGCCAGGTAGTTGGGCAACGGAACGTGCGGACTGGGCGTGGGCAAAACGAGGCGAGGTCGCTTGGAAGCACTCGGCTCCTCATCCAAGCTGCCATTGTCATTGGTGTCGTCCGGATGACGAGACGCGAGATACTCAATGCTAGGGGCGCGTGGGTTGATGTGTAGAGCCTCGGCTCAAGCAGCTAGGTTGACAAACGGGGCGCGATCAGTCGGCAAGGCGGCAACAGCAGGCGTGGTGGTAGGCTAGGCAAAAAAAAAAAAAAAAAAAAAAGGAAAACCTCAGTATCCATCCTAGCAAGAATACATACATGAATCAAGAGAACAACTTACTAGCAGGCGGCCAGCCGAGCCTTCCGGGTCGGCGGGTCCGTCTCTTATTGACGAGGCGAAGGGTAGCTACAAGACAAACAGCGAGTGTTAGCATTGCTAGAAAGATGGGAGCGGCAGAAGAGCGACTTACGCCATGATTGGCTGCCGGCTCGGTCTTAACGGTAGGCGACACGGCGCGCTCCTTTCCCTTGGCAGTTGAAGAAGCAGCGGCGGGCCCCGGATTGGGTTGAGTACGGCGGATCGAGGGTGAATAGACTTCCTGCTGACGCAGGAAGTCTTTGACAGCCTCAAGCTTCATTGCCATCCAATCGGTCTTGGGTTCTTGGTCCGGGTAGTACAGCACAGGTATCTGGTAGCGTAAAAAAAAAAAAAACATTATTAGCGGTCGTCCTTGGGGAAGATGGGTGGGGATACAATGAATGCAAAATGAACACTAACATCCTCAGCGGCTTCCAAGGTCACATCGGCGATGGACGCTAGATCGCGAAGGGCGGCCATGCTTTGTTGATCGGGTTTCTGTTGGGTATTGCTGAGGTGGAGGCGAAGAAGAGTCAGCAGCAGAAGCCGATGAGGAGGGAAAAGCTGGATAGAGAGCTCACCTTTTATAGGCGGCTGAAGGGTCGATGACCAAGGCCGAGTTGTGGGACCGAACTAATTCCGCGTACAGCTGGGGGAGGTGGTGCAACTAATCTTTGCGCCGACGTCACCATCATCGTCAGCTAGGAATAATTGAGAAAGAAGAAATAATAGGACGAGAAACTCACCAACAACAGTTACATAGAATCAAGAATCAGCCAAGTTTGTAGAGGGGGTTGGGTGCGTGATCCGTCCCAGCAGACTGTACAAAAGCTACTAAACAGATACAAGAAACGTGGTAACTCAGTCAGCTCGGCAGTACAAACACTAGGAAGTCACCACACAAGCGGCAAGTATCACATACATGGTACCCACCAGCTCAGGAGTGATCACAGGGTACAAGCGAACCTAGAGTACAGTCAAGAAGGTTGGAAGAATCACGAGCGTCAGTTGACTTGGCCGATACAGGCATACAGAAGAAAGAAGGTTTAGCAGAGGACAGAGGAAGAAAGAAAAAGGACTCACCGAGAATGTTCAGGTCAAAGTTTCCATTGGTTCGGTATGATCAATCTTCCAGTCACAAAGATGGAAACACAATTGTATTGACCGGGGTCACAAACCCCGGACTGTACAGAACGTACGACTAAGTTCACGTCAGGTTCACCTAGCGTTGGGGAACTCACACCCCGGGCGGTTCAGTTCACTTCTCTCTATATGCATTACCGTCCACACATACACGGCAGAACATAGAAACCGCAGAAAAACATTTAGAACAAAAATCAGGAAGAAAGGCATGATGTAAAACAGGAAGAGTATCAAAAATGAAATAGGAAAATAAAAACAAAATGAAAATAAAGCAAAATCATACAAAAACAGGATAAAATCATAAAAATCAGTGTGTGTAGGCTGCATTGCAAAATTTAAGCTGAGGGAAAGGGTGGGACACTTCAAAATTTCTTTTTTATTTTTTTAGATTGTATAACAGGGACACAACAGGCAGGAAGGGACAACAAATTAGTCAGGAGGACAGAAGCTCAAAGTCAGGTTCAATTAAGTTTGAATCTGCAAACACAACCAAATTCATGAATAAAGTACAACATAAAAGAAGACAAGCTTATGCGCTCAAGTGATCCGGATTCATTATTCATCTTTTTAGCGTGACAACAGTGTTTGGCAAGTAGCAACATCAAGACAACATGGACCGGCAAATTCAAGCAGCAAAATACAAGGGAGTAGCCAAAAAGATTCAACCAGTAAATCAGCCCATGCCACAGGACCTCAACCCTCCTTTGGAACGGCCACCACTATCTCGAGATCCGTATAGTACACCACTCACTCCCTTTCCACCAGAATTCATAGAGACACAAAGAATTACAGCAGCACGATTAGAATCAGTCAATTTTGGACCCTCAGGATGGCTCACGGTGTGGAACTACTCTAGGTGGTAGAATAGAGCTTGAGAGGGATGAGTGCTTGAAGGGCTGCCTCTCGTAATAGCTGGGAGAGTTTGTTGAACAAGAATAAGAGTATGGACTCTTAAAGAATAGTGTGGCTTGGTGAAGATGCTTAGATATTTCTAAGATGATGGTTGATATGCTGATCTTCTAGCAGAGCCAGGTACCCAATTGCACCCAGGGAGGCTGATAGTAAGACTTATTTATTTAATGAGATGAGTGACTAATCTTCTAGCAGAGCCAGGTAACCAATTATACCCAGGGAGGCTGATAGTAAGACTGTGTCTTAGGTGGCAAGTAAATAACTCCTCTAGCAGAGCCAGGTGATATACCCAGGGAGGCTGATAGTAAGAATTAATGATATTACTTGAGTGAGTAGTGACCAGGGATGAGTACTGATGTCTACAATCTGATGGTTCCCAGAATGAGGAGGGAGGAAACAGGCTCTTTATATATGTGTTGGGAGGAAAATAGAGGAGTGGCCAAAATGTGGTTGGAGGAATGAGAGAGAGAGAAGATAAATCAACTATAAGAGGCCTTAATGGCTGACTTGTGGTTCATGGAAGGAAATGGAACAAGGAAATGAGTAGAAAATGAGTAAACGTGGCTGAGTTGTGGTTGGTGGAACATGATGGAAACTGTGGAAAGTTATAGTGGAAAAGAGGGCTTAAATGAGGAGAAAATATTCAAAAAGGGGCTTGCGGGACTTGAGGTTAACTTGTGGTTGGATTGTTGTGTGTGACAGCTGTGTGATTGTGTTGTGTTTGATTGATCCTGATTTGGGGCCTGGGTGCTTGATGTATTTCTGTAACCCCTCTTGAGACTTGGCCACCTGTATCTTTTCCCACATAACAAACCCCTCAAAGCTTTTATTTATTCAGGGTTTGGCTTACCACATCCACCCCCAAATTGGATGATGTCCCCATCATCAAACCAGAAGAGAAGCCAACCCTGTATCTGTGTCAAGTGTGTCTTGGAGTGAGAGGGGAAATTTTATTTTCTGGTGTTCAGTGAGAAGGTGGGAAGTGTTAATGTAAATTGTTTTATGTTTATTTAATTTTTATTTATTTATTTCCAGCCAATGACTATCCTGAAAGAGTGGGCTGCATGGTTTGAGATAATGGGGTATTGATGATCAACCTCCCCCAAATTGTTGTTGTGCTTGAGGGGCTTTCTTGCTCTTGATTCCTTCTGAGTATTTTTTCCCAGATTGTGTATTTGTGTGTTTGTTTCTGAGGAAAGAGGTGCAGATACTGGTCTGTGAATTTTCTTAATGGGTGAATTTAAGTTTTCATGTTCCTTCATTCCAAGTTTGGTGGGGTAGTGCTGTCTGTAGGATCTGAATGTTGATTGTTTTTAATAAAATCCACCCCCAAATTTTGAGTGTTGAGTGATGTTTGCTTTTTGTAGTGTAATGAAATGGAATGTTGACTAAGAACCACCCCCAAATTTTATGTGTTTGAGTGGTTTTTTTTTTTTTTTTTTTCTTTTTTTTTTTTTTTTTTTTTTTTTTTTTTTTGATAGTATGAAAGAGGTGCAGTCTCTGATCTTGAGGATTTTCATAAGTGAGGATGCCATGTTCAGACATTCATTTATTTCTGAGGAAGGAGGTGCAGGTATGTAGGGTCTGAATGTTGTTTGCTTTCCCCCATCTGTTCTTGCGCGTACAGACAACAAAAGTGATCGCATGCGCGCCTTAGGTACACTTGGAGAGAGTCGTTGAGCGATGTATGCACCTTAAAACGCTGATTCTCGATCATTGATTGAGGTGATTAACTTCATGCGCGAGCGCCCGCTAACCTAAGTTTCTTATTTGTTGGGGTCTGTAAGTGCTTTGCTTGGTTATGGATCCAGGCCTAGGTTGGTGTTGAGAGCGGTGGTGTTGGTGGTGATTCATCCATCTACTTGCCCCCAGCTTTCTTTCTTTGATTCGAAGGCTCATAGTGCTGCCTGCATCCCCAACGAGACCGCGCGTCGCTGTTATTCACGCCTACCTTCAAGCAGAAACCTGTCTCGGACGGGTTTCTTGTTTTTCTCTGACCGGTGTGGCTCAGGTTGCACCGGTTGAGTCCTCGTTTCTTGTTATGTGGGCTGGCGTTAGTCCTTCACTTGGTTGCCGGCTGTTGTAGTTCATAAAGGGCCTGCTTGGAGGCTCTGTTCCATCCTAATCATGCCATTCCCTGCTTTCCACCCATACACACGCCGCTCAATGTCCAACGGCGAAGTCGAATACCGCAATCGATTCTTCTATCTGCGAGTTCCTCCTCGCGTGCCTTCCCCTCCAATAGCTAACAACGATGTTATTACTATCAATTCCATTGGGTCGGGCGGCCCCAACGAACCTATCGAGATATATGATGGTAGTAGTGAAGCCGCGTCGACCAACCATCTTGACCCTAGCCTTCGCCATGCTTCCATTAACGGCGACGCTCGAATTCCGACCCCTGGAATTCCGTCTCCTATTATTCGTCAAACCGCCCCACCTGGGCTTATTCCTACCCAGCCTGCCCCCGCTGTTGAACCCGATATTCCGGTTCCGGCGCTGAACGAACCTGAAATACCACCAGCCTATGACGCCGCTTCCGCGCCACGCCCATTTCCAGCCCCGGTCTTCCCCACACCGCGCCAACTTCCTGTCATTCCGTCGGTTTCCGACCTTGCGCTACACTCGTATATTCGCTACGCAACCGGTCAGCCCCAGGTTGACGATGATCATCTGCGCGCCTTCAAATCGCCGTCGCCAGTCCTAGTCTCAGATATCCCCGAGCGTCGTGAACCTCCAGGTTAGTGTTTGTTTATGTTATTATATATTTTTCTTCTTTTTTTTTTTTTTTTTTTTTTTTTTTTTTTTTTTTGATAGTAACTGGGATCTAATAGTAATTTCCCTGTTTCTGTACTTTCTTTGGTAGTTGAGGATGGCAACAGCCAAGATTCTGGAATGGTTATCTTTGAATCTTCTGTTGTGGAGGCTAGGTTATATGTAAAGAAAGCTCTATTAGACTATTTTACCACTTTAAGCTCCTTCCCACTTTCTTCTACTGGGTCAGGGGGTCTCCTGGACAATCCATCAGGCATAGTGAAGGTCTTCCCAGATACGTGGATCAGTTCAAAGGAAAATAGTTGAATAAATGCTACCCATCTAGTCATTGGAGCATTTGGAAGGCTGGGTGAATTGATCATTTCTATCAGACTCTTGGCATCTACTAATAACTTGAAGTGCTGGCCCCAGAGGTATATTTGAAGCTTTTTGAGAATTCTGGCTACCCCACAAAGTTCCAGCTTGGACTGGGAATATTTGGATTCTGTTGGGGAAAAGACTATGGATTCATACAAGACTGGCCTGTCCTTTCCTTTATCCTCTTGAGTTAATACTGCCCCTGCTGCTATATAGCTTGAATCCACGGCTAACTTGATTTCTCCTGCTCCTTCATTGTAGTCCAGCTTCTTGAGAGTTATATCATATCCAACAATCTTCTTCAGCTTCTCAAATGCCTCTTGACACTTCTGGCTCCATTCCCAGTCTGCATCCTTGTAAGTTAATTTTCTAAGAGGTAAGGCCAGTTCTGATAATCCTGGGATGAACATTCTAACATAGACACATACTCCTAGGAATCCTCTGACATGTGTTGGGTTCTCTGGTTCTGGCCAGCTTACAACTTTGTTGAGCTGTTTTTTGGCAATTTTCCTTCCTTCTTTGCAGACTACATGTCCTACTAGGTCCAAGGCTGGAACACAGCAGGCAAACTTCTTTCCGGATATGGTGAGTCCTGCTTCTTCAATTCTAAATAGTATTCTTTCCAGGGTGATAGCATATTCCCAAATAAATCTTCTGATTCCTGGGTTTTCTTTCAGGGTTTCTTGATTGTAGTCAGATTCTGGACCTTTAATTCCTCCATCATCTATAAAGATTCCTACGTTATTGGGTATTTCTTCTTGGAGGATCCACATCATCTGGGCTTGGTAAACAGCAACTGAATTAGTGGCCCCTTGAGGTAATCTTGTGAGTTGGAATCTTCCCAAGGGTGTTTCAAAAGTTGTCAGAGGCCTTGATTCCTGGGCTAATTCCCTTTCATCATATCCTCCCATTATATCACCAAGCCCATAGCAGGCCCTTCCAGTGAATGATTCAATGAGTTCTTCAGGATTGGGTGGTAGTCCTGAGTCTTTAATGGTGACCTTGTTTAATTTTTGTAAGTCATGTACCACTCTGAGTTTTCCATCTTGCTTTTTGACACAAAACACAGGGCTGGAGTAGGATGAAAAGGATTGCTCATATAAGCCAGTTTTGATTCTTTCTCTCACCAGCTCTATAAAGTCAGATTTGATAGCCGCGGGAATAGGGATTGGTCTCTGCTGCCATGGTTCATGTTTGATGACTGGGATAATATAGGGTTTTCCGTAAGTGTGTTTGAGAAGTCCTCTTTCCTCAGCGCTGAAGGCCAAACTTCCTTGTCTGAGCTTGATAACATGTTTGAGTAACTTGAGTTCTTCTTTTGATAGCCAACCAGGTGGGCCAAAGTTCACTACTTTGAGCCTTTCTTCAGTTATTTTTGGAGTGGGAATGAATTCAGGAGGGAAAGGAGTTAAGGGAGTTCTATATGGATCTCTTGAAAGGGGAGGTGTACATAAAGGTGGGTTCAGATTTTGAGGCATTGGTTCATTTACTGGTCTAATTTTTTTGGTAGTTGATTTATATTTTGCAGCATTGACCTGCCAGTCCCAAGGTTGATTTTTAGGCACCTTCCATTTTTCTACTTCCGGAAGGTGCCAGAAGCCAAAAAATGACTAGAGGTTGAAGAACTGTTTACTGGAAAGGTGGTTTCCCATTTTTGATTTTTAGGGATTAGAATGGGTACTAAATAAGTTCTGTCCTTGTCCTTGATTGATAGAGATTCTGCCCCTTCTTTTTGGAACTTGATGGTGGCTGAGGCTGAAACTAGAAAAGGCTTTCCTAGTATTGGCTGAACATCCCCAGAAGAAATCCAGAAGTGGACTGGTTTGGTGATGGAGCCAACTTTGACTGGTACATTCTCTGCAATCCCTATAATTTCATTCTTGTGGCCTCCTATCCCTTTCAGGTTCATCCTTTTTTCTGTTACTATGAGCCCCATTCCACAAGCTAATCCTCTTGATAGGACATTTACCATAGATCCATTATCCAGGAGGGCTTTTAATTGTTTCCCGCTGATGTTGATGTTGATGTATCCAAGAGGGCAGGCATAGTGAGCTGGGTGAGTCTTGCTGTTCTCTTCCTCCTCATCTTCTGAATCTGAGTTGGCTCCTGCTGTATTCACTGATTTACCCATGTCCATTTCAGTAGAGTTTATTGGGATTCTCCTGGGATTGGTCCTCTTCTTGAATACTTCTATAGCTCCATGAGAGATGGCAAAAACTTCCCCATAAGTGAGTTCAATTCTTCCATCCATGAGCATTCTGTTGACCACTTTTTCCTCTGTGTCTGGGAATTCCTTAGTTAGGGGCCTTTCCAACATGGTCTTCTTGGGGGCCTTTTCCTTGGGATTTTTGATGACTTCTTCACTATCCTTAAACTGGACCTTTTTGGATGGATCCTCAGGTGCTGTGTTGGTGGGTTCTGGGTCAGGATAATTCTTTCTGGCAATTTCCATAATTCTTTCAGCTTCATCGTCCACATCCATTACTTGATCATTCTCCTTCCTGACCCTCTTGTAGGGTGAGTTCCTTCCTCCAGACTTCTCTGACTCCTCCTTCTCTTCCCCTTTCCTAGTCCTTTTTGCGGCGTCACTCTCATAGTTGGTGGAGTCCTCAAATTCTAATTCCTCCAGCTTTCCAAATGAGGTCTGTGCTTCAGGAACTTTTTCTTCTTTCTTCAGTTCTGATCCAGGGGGTATTTTGATTATTCCAGGCTGACTAGATTTGGCATAATATTGATCCACCGCAGTTTTAAAGGGTCTACTTCTTTCAAAGGGAACAACACTTCCATCAGGTAGTTTTATTTGTCCTCCTTCCCTCTTGATTAAGCCTTCAATTTCATCATGGTTGGCCAGATTACACCTTCCTGTAGAGTGTCCTTTTAGGTGACAGTAATGACAGAAAAAGGATTCCGGGGGTCTGGTGTTTTGGGCTGGGGTATAGGGAACATGGCTGGATTGATAGAAAGTGGAAGGTTTCTTCTGGACATTCCAACTGGCCAGGGTCTTGGTGATTTCTTCAATAGCCTTTTCTGGACTAGGAGCTTTGTTTACAGCTGACCTCTGGCTAACATTCTTCTCCTGAACTTCCTTGCTGAAGGCTTCCTCTTCCATCTGTAGAATTGAGAGAGTTTTGAGCTCCTTATGGATGTACTTGATGATAACTTGATATGGTGGAAGAAGATATGATCCATCAATGGCCAAGTTCATTTGGTTATCTCTGATTAATTCCTTGTTGACTGATAGGCGAAGTTCTGGAGTGAGACAGTTGAGTACTGAATGCCTAATTTCCTCCACACTAGCCATATGTCTACATCTAACTAGATAGTTGACTATAGTATCCAACTTAGTGCTGAAATCTTGAAACACCTTCAGGGTCTTGATCCCTCCTTCTGTCCTGGCCTTATAGATTAAGTTGTCCAGGCTTTCCCTAGTGTACTTCATCAGGGGCATCATCTTTCCCCATCTTTGGACCATCTGGTATTTGAGGAGTTCCCAATCATTATTGATCTTGCCAGTCATGTCTCTGATTTCTTTTAATAGGTTCTGATCTCTGATGAAGGAAGAAATTTGGGTAGCTATATCCTCTGCTTGAGCTCCATCTTGGACCGCGGCATTCTCCAGTTCAGCAATAAAGTCCAAAATATCCATGTTGGTGCCATCAAAGAATAGGTCCTTCTTGGTTGGTTTGATCTTGATAACTCTTCTTCCAAAAGGAGTGGGATTGTAGGCTGGAAGTTGGATAACACGATCTAGGAAGTGAGTAGTAGGATTTGGGGGTGGAGGTTGCTGATAAAAGTTCTGATAATCCTGATGAAAGCTCTTCTGTTCAGGTTCTGGGGTATTTGGTGGGTTGGGCTGGTTGAATTCCCTATTACTGAAAGGATGAATTGAAGATGCTGAAGAGTCTGGACTTTTGTTATCTCTGTAGTTTTTAACGGAAGGGATTTCTAGGTCTGCCATGTTGATTTTTGGCATACCATGGAAAGAGTTTCTTCTGTTGTTGTTTGATGGTGGCATGGTGTGTGTTATAAGGTGAGTTATGTAGTTTGTTGAGTGAGATAAAGTAGTGAGTTGGTGACTAAAACCTGTTGATCTTCAGGCCACTGTTGGGACACCACTTGTGGAACTACTCTAGGTGGTAGAATAGAGCTTGAGAGGGATGAGTGCTTGAAGGGCTGCCTCTCGTAATAGCTGGGAGAGTTTGTTGAACAAGAATAAGAGTATGGACTCTTAAAGAATAGTGTGGCTTGGTGAAGATGCTTAGATATTTCTAAGATGATGGTTGATATGCTGATCTTCTAGCAGAGCCAGGTACCCAATTGCACCCAGGGAGGCTGATAGTAAGACTTATTTATTTAATGAGATGAGTGACTAATCTTCTAGCAGAGCCAGGTAACCAATTATACCCAGGGAGGCTGATAGTAAGACTGTGTCTTAGGTGGCAAGTAAATAACTCCTCTAGCAGAGCCAGGTGATATACCCAGGGAGGCTGATAGTAAGAATTAATGATATTACTTGAGTGAGTAGTGACCAGGGATGAGTACTGATGTCTACAATCTGATGGTTCCCAGAATGAGGAGGGAGGAAACAGGCTCTTTATATATGTGTTGGGAGGAAAATAGAGGAGTGGCCAAAATGTGGTTGGAGGAATGAGAGAGAGAGAAGATAAATCAACTATAAGAGGCCTTAATGGCTGACTTGTGGTTCATGGAAGGAAATGGAACAAGGAAATGAGTAGAAAATGAGTAAACGTGGCTGAGTTGTGGTTGGTGGAACATGATGGAAACTGTGGAAAGTTATAGTGGAAAAGAGGGCTTAAATGAGGAGAAAATATTCAAAAAGGGGCTTGCGGGACTTGAGGTTAACTTGTGGTTGGATTGTTGTGTGTGACAGCTGTGTGATTGTGTTGTGTTTGATTGATCCTGATTTGGGGCCTGGGTGCTTGATGTATTTCTGTAACCCCTCTTGAGACTTGGCCACCTGTATCTTTTCCCACATAACAAACCCCTCAAAGCTTTTATTTATTCAGGGTTTGGCTTACCACAACGGAAGAAGAACTCAATTTATTAAAGCGTGTTATCACACTCCGGGAAAAGTCAATTGCATTTTCAGAAGAGGAGCAAGGAATACTCAAGCACGGATCCGGACAACCTTACAAGATACCCGTTATTGAACACGCACCTTGGCAACAGAGGCCCATTCCAATACCAAGTGCCATCCGAGGAGATTTCATTGAGCTAGTACGAAAACGAATTCAGACAGAACTTTACGAGCAATCCAGCTCCAGCTATTCAAGCCCAGTATTTTGTGTCAGGAAGTCCAACGGGAAATTACAAATCGTGCACGACCTACAACAGCTAAATAAAGTAACCATAAAGGACGCGGGACTACCACCAAAAATCAAGGAATTCGTGGATTCATTTGCAGGAAGAGCATGTTACGGGCTAGGCGAAATCATGGGAGGATACGACGAGAGGGAATTGGACCCAGCATCTAGAACACTTACAACCTTTGAAACACCCTTGGGGAGACTTCAACTGACCCGGTTACCGCAAGGTGCAACAAATTCCGTGGCGGTTTATCAAGCTCAGATGACATGGATACTTCAAGAAGAATTACCGGAACACGTAGGCATATTCATTGACGATGGAGGCATCAAATGACCAAAATCAAACTATGAAGGAAGGAGAATGGAAGAAAATAAGAACATACGGCAGTTTATCTGGGAATACGCTATCACATTGGAACGGATATTATTCAGGATTGAGGAAGCCGGACTCACAATATCAGGGGAAAAGTTTACTTGTTGTGTCCCAGCGCTGGACATAGTAGGGCACGTGGTTTCACAGGATGGAAGGACAATATCAGTCAAGAAGAAAAATAAGATTCAGTCATGGCCACCTCTCACTTCAAAGAAGGATGTTAGGATGTTTCTAGGTTTATGCGTCTACGTCAGGATGTTCATCAGGGACTTCTCAGCAATAACGGCCCCATTTCAAAGGTTAACCAGACTAGATACCGAATTCAATTGGACAAGTGAATGTGAAGAGGCGTTTCTAGAACTGAAGCAGATTGTAGGAGAGGACATTGTTCTGAAAGGAGTAGATTACAGCAAGGACGCAGGGAAGATCAAGTTAGCGGTAGACTCAAGTTATCTAGCAGCTGGTGCGGTTCTCATGCAAGAAGACAAGGAAGGATGGGATAGGCCTGTATTATACGAATCAGTAACTTTCACAGATAACGAATCAGATTACGCTCAGTCAAAATTAGAATTACTTGGGGTACATAAAATACTGAAGAAACTTCAAATAGTACTGTGGGGACAACATTTCAAATTACAAGTGGACGCAAAAGCTCTCATAAAAATGATCAACACTCCAAGTCTTCCTAGCGCACCCATGACCAGATGGGTTGCTTTCATTCAACTCTTTTCTTTTGATTTAGTGCATAAATCTGGGAAGAGCTTCACAATGCCAGACAGATTATCAAGACAACCTGTGGATCCAGACGATAAGCCAGTGGATGCAGACAAGGAAACTGGATGGATCAAACCACACCCGGGGATGGGAATCAAACACGTAGACGTTGTGGAAACATTAGGCTCGCGAGTAGGGGTACATCACCATGGATTTTGGAAGAGGATGAAAGATTATCTAGGGACCTTGACAAGACCATCAGCATGCACCAACAAAGAGTTTCAGAAAATCAAAAGGAGATCTCAAAACTATTTTGTTGAAGAGGATCAACTCAAGAAAAGAAGTGCGCCCTTCAGCCAAGTCATTATTTCAGTCACAGAAGAGCAACACCGGATTATGAAGGCATTACATGAAGACTTAGGACATTGAGGAATGGCGGAAACATATAGAATAATCAAGTTACAATACTGGTGGGAAGGAATGAAGAAGATAGTCAAGAAATGGGTTCAATCATGCGAGGGATGCCAGAGGAGAAGTCGAATTCTGCAAAAGGAGGACGGTAAAGCAACGTATAAGAATACCCTATTCGAACGAGTCAGCATGGACGCCGTACATATCAAGGCAGGGAAGTGGAAGTATGTAGTTATATCTTGTGACGATTTTTCTGGATGGGTAGAAACGGTGGCGTTGGCAAAGCTGAAATCAAAGAATGTAGCCGAGTGGTTTCTTGCCAAATGGATCTATTGTTATGGCGTGCCGCAAGAAGTAACTGTGGACGGAGGAGCAGAATTCAAGAAGGAACTCAAAACAGCAGTCCGGAAAGTAGGAACCAACTTACAAACAGTAACACCATATTATCCAGAGGCGCAGGGGATGGTAGAATGCGGTCATAAAGAAATTAAAGATGCACTGACAAAGTCATGTGGGGAGGATGGAAAGAAATGGAAGGAGTACCTACCCTTGGTCACGGTTGCAGACCGGATTTCAACTAAACAAACAACGGGGTATTCACCTTACAAGCTACAGTTTGGACAGATTGCCGTTTTACCAGTGGATCATGAACTAGGAAGCTTTCTCACAGTCAATTGGTCAGACATCAGAACTACGGCAGAGCTACTGGAAGCACGAGCAAAACAACTAGGCGCTAAGGCAGAGATGATAGAAGAAGCACGTCAGAAGATCAAGAAAGCAAGGGAAACCTCAGTACAATATTGGGATCGACGTTTGGCACATCAATTACGGAAACCTTTGAAACCCGGGGATCTAGTTTTAGTGTATAACAAAGCCCTCAAAACTCAGTGGGGAAACCTTTTCAAGCACAAGTGGCACGGACCGTACAGGATAGTGAAGCAGATCAAGAATGGACCATATATCTTGCAAGAACTGGATGGGACGTTATTGACCCAAAGCTTTGCAGCAAATCACATCAAGAAGTTTTATCCACGGGGCGAGTTGGAAGAGGAAGAAGGAGAAGAACTTATGCAGGAGGAAGAAGACAAAGAGGAAGATCATTTCAGGATACCGAAAGAAAAGGAGGAGGAAGTGGAGGATTGAAGAATGGACAACAAAAACAAACAAAAACAGTGCAAAATACATAAAATCAACTCAAAAACAGAAGAAAGGCATCATTATCATCAATATCCCTTGGACGCTGGTCAGGTTTCAGTTTTTTTTCTTCTTTGGCATTTCCGCAAATGCTGCGGACAGCATTAAGTTGGGGGGGATTTGGTGTTCCATTCCCGCTCCAATGCCAAAGAGGTACATTTCATATATTACAAGTTCACTTACAGGATGTACACTAGAACAGGATACAAGAGGAGGAATATCAGGGAGGAGTACAGAAGGAATCCGGAAGAATACACAATACACCAACATCACAGAATCAACAACAAGGAAGAGTTACGCCAACAGCAAGCAAGAAATACGGACAATGGTAGCAGTACAAGGAGCAGACACAGGTGGAAGAAGGGGAAGAAGGACCAGGAGGAGGAGAGGCCTAGACCCTGAACAGGATGGAAGCTGGAAGGATTGGAAGAAAGAAGGGGTGATGGAAGGTGTTTCAGCCCCTGGATGGAAGGATAGAAGAAGGAAGAAGAAGGGGCTGTATTGTACACAGTACAGGGGGGGAGTGGGCACAGAAATGATGTCATGCTGTGCAGATATGATGTCATGCTGTGCAGATATGATGTCATGCTGTGCAGAAATGATGTCATGCTGTGCAGCAATGATTTCATGCTGTGCTGAAACCATAGCAACAAGGAGCAGGCTGTGCAGCTTACCAGTTCACCTGCAGCATAAATCCCTCAAAGGACCTTCCCTTGGAGCTAAATTCCCTCATCTTTTCCTATATAAGGAGGTCATTTCCCCACCACTGTTGTTTTCTTTTTCCTCAGCCACTTACTAAGAGAGTATAGTGTGTCTCACCAGTCATCAAGTTAGTCATCAAGTGTAGTCATCAGTGTTATCAGTCAATAAGTCAATCAATCAGTTATCAACCCCAAAAATAAAAAAACATTTCTCAAACCCCCAATCAATCAACAAAAAAACCAATCAATCAACAAACACATCAATCAATCAACAACAAACTCAACAATAATCAACAATCAACCGCAATAGTCCAACACACTATTGCACTTTCACATAATCAATCCCACAGTTTGATTATCCATATCATTAGTTATAAGCTTTCTACTCAGATACAACAACGAATAAGGTCTAAGTCTGATTGAGATTACTATACTTAGTAAACTTAATCTTGAAATCAGCCATTTCTCTTTTTATATTGATTTTAAGATTCCTTACAAAGGGTATAGTATTTATAAAGGGGCAGGCCAATAAACCACCCGTAAACTGACTGTTTTAGCCTTTCAACCTAACTCACCAGTTTATTTCCCCCAGCCGGATCTTTACCAAATATTATCATTTGTCCCACAGCAGTCCTACACCGGTTCCCCTCTCTGTTTTGTGGGGCACTCAGGAGCAAGGTGGCCGGTCTTGTTGCAAATGTAGCAGCGCGCCGTCTTTGCAATGGCATGCACCTCAACTTCTTTGCTGTGTTGTTGACTAGATTTGCTAGCTAGAGACATTTGCAACAAGTTTGATCCACTAGATCATGACAATTTGGCTAGTTGTTGCTTGGTACGGTGTGGTGACCCTGTTCCTTCTAAACATTACACTCATTTACCCCTCTAAAACTCATCAAACCCCAAATATTATTACAGAATCAGATTGTAAACCTCATTTTATCCATAGTCACTCCCTTACATCATCCTGGATTTCTCAATGGTTTAGAAGTTATACTCATTCTTACATTCTTGGCCACTTTCTACATTTACAAGTCCACAATATTACATCATAGGGTATATTACATCATAAATTTATTCTCCATATAGCCAATATCCCGCAAACATCTTTTTTTGTCTTAGTTTCTTGGAGTCATCATTACTTCACATTTCATATACACCCTTTGGTCATTTTACCTTACACTTTGTTCATCATCACTTCATCTCCATTCTTAATCATTGGACAATAACCTCTTTTGGCCATTTGCCACATATTTCTTTGGTTCATCTGTTCATCTTGTTCATCTTGGTTCTTCTCTGCTATGGAAATTCTCCACATTCCTTCCAAATTGTTTTATCTGTTCATCTTCAGCATTTGTGGCCAAGATTGGTGCTCATCAGCATTGTTCCCTTGTATACTTCTCAGATATAAATAGTCCCCACTTATCTGTTGTTTTCCCTCATGCACTTTCTTCCCCATACTACCTGTATGAAAATTTAAGCCTTTTTTTACTCTTTACAATTGCACTCACAAAAATATATCTGCACCAAAGATAGATTCTCTGTCTCTTTTATATCTGTAGGATTGATACAAGCCAACATTAGTGTCAAGATTCTAAGTCAAAGGAATAGCCAAACCTTTCTTTTTTCTTAGTGCAACTTGTTGGAATGTCATTCCTATCGCCACTAGCTCTGTAAAGAGATTAAACCCAAACCTTAGTGAGTTTTTACTTGCCCAAAAAAGATTAAAATTAAAAACTTATTTGGTTTATTTAATCTACAGCAGACTCAATCAAGACAACTAGCTTTAAGAAAGCCAAGCTTACACAGCCCAATCAGTCAATCATCAATCACATGATTGAATTCAAAGACAAGACAAAGACTGATTTGTAAGTTATGTTTCTCTCTTTTTTTTTTTAACGTTATTCAGTTCCACTGATAACATCTTCCTTCCTCAGATCATTTGATCCTATCAGTTATACGCCCTTTGCTTCTATCAGCAATTAATTAGGCCACAAAAGTTGTAAAAATCATTTGATCAGATCTACTTGTGACTTATCCAGTTCACCAACCACTGCTATTCATAGCCATTCACAAGAACAAGAACTATTAGATTTGTAAGAACACATTCTTCAGAAAAATTGAAAAGAAGATAACTAATCATTCTTATTTCATTCTCCACTTTTACAGTCAACTCTCTTTGCTCAATTGTATCTCCTAACTTACAATTTTCATTAGCACAAGAACCATCAGATTCGTAAGAATGTATTCTTCAGAAAGATTAGAAAGAAAATAACTAATCATTCTTATTCCATTCTTCATCTTTACAGTCAACTCTCTTTGCTCAATTGTATCTCTTAACTTGCAATTTTCACTATTATATCACACCTATCAACTTGTATATAGGACTCAGTCTTATTAAACACTCTTCAACATCATTCATTTAATGCCTTCTTTCTATTTATCCAACCACTCTATCAAAACAAAAAGCAGTATTTACCTGACCTATAAGTTTATCAGCCTTTAGGTATTTTCTATTTTCCATTTTTCATTATCATTTATCTTTCATCTGCTTGTTCTGATAAGAAATATTACCTTTAGTTCTCCAAGTTCTTTACAACTCTCCCCAAAGCAGTATTAGATTTGAAGGCAGCATCAACAGCACCTGTAGCACAACTCACATTATTAGTAGTGTGGTTGACTATTTCCCTTCTCAAGCTCTTTTCTGATTGAATAGTAGTTCCACAACAGGCTGCATTGACAAAGCGGATGACATCTTGCGCCGTTGGGATCTGTGAAGTGTGGGCCTCCATGAATAAATCTACCTTCTGATCCACAGACTGGCGCAGTTGGTCCTTGAGGATGGACTGGATGATGCGTCCAAGCATGTTGTCCCATGTCAGGCTGACTTCTTGTTTGGCAAAAGTCTTGCTGAGGTTGCTGAAAGCCTCGGACAGACTGGCTGTGTTGGGGTGTTGTTCTGGGTTGAGTTGGGTGAAATCCTGCCACGCTTCAATTTGTGCTGCCCAATTGATTATCCTGAATTTCATCATTAGGTGGTCAAAGACATCTGCGGACAATGGTAGGTCAAGTAAGTTGTATGTAAGGTTGGTGTGTACTGAGGAGTGTATGATTCCCCTGGCTATCTGTTCATTGGAGGATTTGCGGACCATATCTTTGTCTGCAGTGAAGAATTTGGGGTTGCCAAAACGTTCTGATGCATGTACTTGGAGTGTGCGTTCCCATGCACGTAGGTTGCTACCGTCAGGCTTGAGAATGTAGCCCTCCTTGAAGCGTTTGGCTACGGCCGTCACAATGGTGGTGATCCTGGTTTGCTCCTTGAGGTCAGCTTTGCAATGAGTGCGGATTTCATCTCTATCCCGGTGTGCTCTGTCTTCATCCTGTTGGGCTTTGAGTTCTGCAATGAGGAGGCCAATGTCCGACAAGCTTGTGGGAGGAATAGTTTTGGGCGGTGGGGGGTGTTTGGTACAACACCAGTTGGTGGAGGACAACCTGATGTTTGGACTGCCAATCTGTGGCTGAAAACTTGTCTCGACAGGTTTTTCTTGGGGGGCGGGGTTTTCATTTTTCCTTTGGAAGGGTCAGATGAAGGGTTGAGGTTGGGGTTGGGGACACTTTGCCCAATGGAAGTACCAAAAGGGTTGGAGCCAGAGGCTGTCTTGGCTGCGGCAAGTCTGGCTCTTTCTGCCTGTGCGGTGGGGGTGAGGTGTTGAACGGTGGCAATTGGGTCTTTGAAGCCTCACGGTTTGGGGTTGGACATGTGGTCGGAAGGGATGCAAGTGGCGAGGGGAAGGGGGTGAGGGAGAAGAGTAATAAAAAAATAAAAAAAGAAGAAAATGATGTGTTGTTGATTGGGTGTCTACTGCTGTAGGCCGCTGTGTCTATTGCCCAAATACCAACTTTGCATCTAGTAACCTTAACCTTGACACGACTCCCAACCTAGTTCACTGTGTCTTGAGGCTATGGGTGATCAGCCCAAAGCATACACTAGCTAGGTGTTCACCACAAGCTTGAGTAAGGTTCAGAAGGGTACGTATCCTGCTAAGTTTCTGAATCTTAAGTGGATTTACAGTTGGTGCAATATATATCACGGTCTGTGGGGTAAGGCAGAAAAAGGTGGTGAAGAATAGAAACAAGGGCTTGCCAGAGGACTACTGGACTTGTTGTAAGACTACAGGGAATGCTTGTCTAGTGGAAATGAAGACTACTGAAATTATGTCTTGTCTGGGAGCCGGCTACATATGTAATGATTTTTCAAGCTTCTCTGGCAAGAGGCTCATAACCTATTAGAGGCTAAGCTTTGAAGAATAGGTGAGTTTCTCATTACTATCTAATCTGGGTTTAAGTAGTAACTACAAAAGATATGTGACAGGCCACGCAGTCAAGAACTTGTGAAATATCACGTATAAGCAATGAAAACATCAACAACCAAGGAACATCTGATAAGTTGCACCTGTGTTTCAGGCTCAGCACTTTTTACGTTTTGGTAGTGCATGCAAGCACATGTACTACATCAGCCGCACCAACACCATCCCGCTTGTTGAGCAAACTGTCCAACCCCCCTCTGGAAGCATCCTTACTTTCCATTTCTTTCCCTCCAGCAAGTTCCCAGCTTGCTTTGTGCCCACCTCCCAGTGCATCACCTGCTTGGGAGGAGAATATATTGATTTGAACATTGAAGATACCAACAGCACCTCAGTTAGCAAACAGGAAAACAACTCAGATATTGAGATAGTTAAATCAACATTAACTTCTGCAAAGGTTATTGATACCTAAAAGCCCCTGCAACAGTCCAAGCAATCTTCAAATTCTCCTCATTCCACAGGACACCCAGCTGCAAAGAGACCACAAATCACAAAGGCTGAAGCAAGTAAAAACCAGAAAGATCCATTGTGGTCCACCACAGCTTCCCAGAAGACCCCTCTTGTTTCAGGGTCCCATGTTTGCTGCCCACCATCACATGCCAAGTCCAGAAGTCCCAGCACGCCCAAGTCTGGCCCAACCAGCAATGCAATCAGAAAGGAAAGTCCACAAGAGACGTTCTTCTTGAAGCACAATACCCTGGCATTGACCATTGTGGCACTCCAACAGTTGGTGTTGGCCTTGCACCTGATAAAGGGGAAAAGAGGGATGGCTGCATGAATACCAGAGGCCAAAGTGTTTTACTTTGTGCGCAAAGGGCACACCCTCCTGAAAATGGTGCCAGGGATGCCATCAGCACTCAATTTAATTCCCCTGCCAGAATTGACCTGGGCCAGTGGAACAAAAAAAGCCAAGGCAGAAGCCAATGACAATCAGAAGCTAGAAATGGTTATGGAAGGATGGGAATGTTGTAAGTTTACCTGGGGATTTTTCAATAATTAACAAGTGGAGCACAAGGCAAAGCTGATCCCCCCCTCTTTTGTATTTCCAGAATCACCACCCCAACACAACACCACGTTTTTAAAACCCTAACGCCTCACAATGAATCATTGCATGCGTGCAGTGGCACGGTGCAGTGCAGTGAGGCTAGTGAGGCCCAGAGTTTGCGCGTGGCACTCCGCCTTGGTCTGCCTGACAGCGCTTATAGTCCCAAAGGCTAACAGAATTAACCTCCAAACGCCAAGTGTTTGCTCATTGTAGTCACATTGGAGTAGCTATTGAAGTATCCATCAGAGAAGAGTGCGGGAAACATGCCAAAGTGGACGTTAAGCAACGTGACAAAGGGCCGCAGGCCCCTGGCCGCCCCACTGTACAGTGCCTTGCCAGAAAGATCTGGCGCAATTTGTTGAAGTCTAGAAGACCACCCAAGATACTTCAAGTCACAAGTCTTGGTTCAGGGGTGCAAAATGGGTTCAAAAGAATGAATCTGAAAAAATAAATCATATTGAAAACTATTTGTAATTTATAAAATTGATTTTGCTTATTGCAGATTTTCAAAAATCTTTAATAGTGCTTGAAAAAATCTGAAAAAAATTGGAGGCCACAGCTGGACATGTGAATTAAGAATGAAAATAAATGAAAAAAATTCAAAAAATTTACCGCTAGGTTTTTTGGATACTGTGGAGTGAGGCATTTGGGAGTCCCAAAAGGGGTTAAGGCACCAAATTTCCAATTTTGTCTCTGTTTTGCTGACCAATGTGATCCAATATTTGATTTGGTCAAAAAAATTTCATTTATTGTCATTTCCCGTACATCTCAGGCTATACTCTCCAATTTTTTTTGGATTTTCCCAAGCACTATTAAAGATTTTTGAAAGTCTGCAATAAGCAAAATCAATTTCATAAATTACAAATAGTTTTCAATATGATTTATTTTTTCAGATTCATTCTTTTGGACCCTTTTTGCACCCCTGGACCAAGACTTGTGACTTCAAGTACGTTGGTTGGTCTACTAGACTTGAACAAAATGCGCCAGATTTATGTGGCGAGGCACTGTACTTCTGCGTGACCGGATGCCTGTGAACGGCAGGGTCATATGAGAATATCCAGGCAAGGGCTTAGCTCTCTTCTCTGCTTATAGACACCCCGGTCTGGACGCACACTATCTTTACGGCCCTCTCTGACAAGGTCACACACTCCTGTGCGACCGATTCAGTGGTAGCTCCCTGTTCAATCCTGGCCTCTAATATGAGAGTAAACTAGCAAGCCGGATGGCAGGTTGCTGTTTCACAATGAGGACTTAGCTCGTTTTTGTATGAAATTGTCTATTCGCCTGATTAAATGATTATATATCCCAACATATTTTTACATGCAAATGAGCCCAAAACAAATAAAGTAACTATGTACATAGTTGTCCATAAATAAAAGATTATGCAAAAGCGCCATTCATTTGCTGGTTCCAGATGAGTATCCGTAGGTGGAGCTGGCCCCGTTCACTTTGTTGATGCTGACGCCGGCAGTGGGGATGCTGAGGTTGCTGGAAGAGTAGACTGTTTTTGCGCTATCCACCGTGTTGGCGCTTTTGCCAGTAGCGGCGCTGGCGAGGTGACTGGCGCTGTAAGCGTTAGTGGCGCTGTACAAGCTGTTGGCGCTGGTCCCGGTCACGGTGTTTTGGAGGTTACTGGCCGCCACGACATTGTTGGCGGAGGACAATTTGCTAGCGCTGGTCCCGGTGGCCGCGTTGTAAGAACTTTTCGCGTTGAGGGCGCTGTTGGCGTTGTATACATTGGTAGCGCTGATGGTGGGAGTGTTGAGGTTATAGGAACTGTAGGCGCTGCTCGAACTGGAGACGCTGGACTGGAAAAGAGGTAACATTTTGATGAGTTTCAAGACTTGCTGGATTCTCTTGATTGTGCGGATCATTAGACTTACGCTGTAGCCTGTTGGTGCCGCCAAGGTGGAAGTAGAGAATGCAAGCGCTGCTCCAAGGATAACGGCGATGTAAAGCATGTTGTTTGGGTTTAATGGGTTTGTTGTGAAGGTTCTGGGTGGGAACAACCGGAATGTAAAGAACGAAAGTTGGTGCTGAAGATGGGAAGGTGTGCAAGTGTGAGGAAGGTGATGAGGAAGGATTGATGAGGATGAGAGAGGAGGCTAAGAAGGTCTGCTTTTATAGGAGATCAGGCTCTTTGCAAACGCCGGCAAAGACCAACATGCAAAAAGGACTAGACCCGCCCGGAATATTGGAACTGGGGGCCCCACCGCTCGTAAGATCTTTCGCGTCGCGTAGTCTGTGGTGCTCAGTCCATACATCTGAATTGAAGCCCAGTCGACGCTGTCTATGACCAGCCGAGCCAGTCGATACTGACTATGACCAACTCAGCCAGTCGATGCTGTCTGACCAGCCGAGCCAGTCGATGCTGCCTTACGACCAAACCCTGTCGGACCCTGCTATTCTGAGACTGGATGCAGGCCGGGAGAAGTCCTTTCGGATCACCCACTGTTGCTCTCCCAATGACCATTCCCTTTCCAATCCTGATGACAAAACCCAAGGCTTTGACAGTCAAGAAGAGCCTTGAAGCGGCTGCCAAGGTTTCAAAGTCACATGACTAGACTCCAGCAGTGACGCCATAGAGAGCTTCACCAAGTGAGCGCCCCAGACGCTCCCAGACGTCGGTCCTGTTTACTCCGTGCGTGCCATGGGTTTTTTGGCACACTTTGAAAATGCATTCTCCCTTTCAGACTCGCCACAACACTGGCGACATCTCGCTTTCAGTGTTGCCCTGTGTTGCCTGACAATCGGCATGGTGCAACCCGGCTCAGAGCAAGCCCCGCTTTAAATTCCTCAACTACGGTCCTGCTTCTTATTGAAGATGCAAGGATCACTGGCAGGAGTGACTCCATTCGCGTTCGGCAGCTACTATGGCGCATGTGTTTCGATGCGACTCGCAAGGCAGGCCAGAACGAGTGGAATAAGCAGTCCGAGCTACTTAGCCAAGTCGGCCAAACATGGTTGAAATTTGGGAAGCGACGATGATGTGCATCCAACATGTGACCGACGTATAAGCAGGCCTAGGGGGATTAAGGAGGAAGCGGAGCGGCTGTTGTTTGCAATGGGGCCCTCGGACTGGCCAGCAGAAGGCCATTGATGAGGAGAACTTCCCGGGGATCTTCATTTGCAATGAGTCCACGGATACGTTGGATTGAGGCTGCAATGAACAACTGTTTAGACTACTAAAAAGGCTTGAATGCACTATCTTACGTCCTGGCTCAAGACAAAAAGAAACAATGCATTATGCAGACAAATATATTAAGCAGAAAACTTTTTTTCTTTCTTTTTTGAGCTGGTCGTCTATGCTATTTTCTAAGCAGGTTAGAGCTGCTTCCGGAGGCACTGCAAATATGTGAATTTGATTGATTTTTTTGGTGGATGTTGGGCTCAGGGATGCGAAACACACAAGAGGCGGGAGAGAAAGACAAAGGCAGAATTACCCCCGATGAAGCTCGCTGTGTAGCGAAAGCGAGGTTGTTCGTTACACGCTATATGTTTTAGATGAGTCAAGCAAAATGGGTGGATGGGTTGCAAGAGCAAACCCTCGTTCAGTTCAAACACGGAGCGCCCTGCATGATTTCTTCTTCTTTGAAAAGGAGGCCCCCCTCAGGCCGAGGCTGTTTCGGGAGAAGGTTCTGCAGCAGCTGATGTAGACTGCTCAGGCTCCTAGTAAACCAGTGGATGATGGGAATGAGCGTGATCCTTTTTGCGGGGGCAAGGTGGATAAGGGAAAGTAGCCGAGAGGATTGTCTTACATCTAACTCGGGGATTCCGTCGCTGCTGGTTGAATCGTCGCTTTTGCTGTCACCAACTGCTCCGTTGGCACGTTCAGCTTTCATCTGGGCCATCAGTTTCTCGATATCCATTCCTGCTGTAGTAAGGAGTAAGGGACCATATGTGGAATAAATGCTAAGCGATGACGAGGCTAGAGCGTACCATCACCACCCATGCCACCCATTCCTGGCATTCCACCCATTCCTGCCATTCCGCCCATTCCTGGCATTCCACCCATTCCTCCCGCTCCACCCATTCCACCCATTCCTGCTTTCCACAACCAGTCAGCGGACAGCTTCAATCATACAATAGCTGATCACTAAGACATACCTCCCATTTGAGCCATCATGGCCTCCATGTCCATTCCTGAAGTTTTCATTTGTTCATCGAATCAAAAAAAAAGATATATTTTTAATGTTTTGTCCATTTGTATTGGGATGGGATTTTGATGAGTTGAAGAAGCTGAGCGGCAGAGATATATATTCTTACCTGCACCTGGAGGGGCACCAGTTGAGGCAAATCCATCATCGACCGCAACTCCGTTCTGCTCATCTTCATCGACCCAGAGAGAGAAATCTGTTTTAACAAAGTTGACTCGTTTGTCCTTGGTCAACCTGAAGTATTGCATAGTGGTGTGATTAGTTGGTTCTTTCGAGACTAGAGGAGTGCGAGTGGATTGATGAGGGCAACGACGAACCGAGGCCAGTATTCTTCCTTCAGATCTTTCTTGGTCAGTACGAGCTGCAGACTTTTCCCAGTCAGTTTCTCTTTCCTCTCGGCCTCCAAGTCGATCTCTCCAAAGAGCTCGAGCGAGTCGATCTCGAGTGACTTTGGGCTGATAGCTTTGGAGTCACCACTCGTACCCTTAAAGGAAATTGACGAGGAGGTTGGGAAGGTGAGGCTGTAGCCGGGCTGAAGATCGGTGGCATTGATGGTGCTTTTATCGAATATTCGCGAGATACGAGAAAGGAGGTGCTGTTATGATCAGATCTCCTTCGCAGCGCACTCTTCCCCAAGCAGAGTGGGCACTCACAGGTAAATGATGTTTCGGGCAGAGTCATCGCTGCTACTTCGTTGAGCCCAGAGGATTTCAGGAGGAGACATGCTGATGGATATCGAGTGGGGAAATATGGACTGCGTTGAGAGTTGAACGTGGACTTGGACTTGGCTGGGCTGCTGCTCGCTGGATTTCCTTAATTTCCGCTCTGCACTCCGATCGATCCATCAATTAAGGCTGCGCGCACCGACTGCGCAGCGCCCCACCGATCAGGAAAATTCCAAAACATTCTACATAGATACATAACCTGAAAACATGTTACATATTTATGTATCCTCAAACATCCTGCTCGACGCTGTCAAAAACTATCAGATTCTTGCTGGCATTTGAATAACATCCGCATACCATTGCTGGAGAAATAACAGCTGTTGATCCTTAAGTGATATGTAGGACTTGTTCAAGAGCTGTCCTGGAAACCTTTATCTGAAAAGAAATCAGCGTACATAGTCCAAAAGAAGTATACCATGAAGTGTGTTTGTTGTTTCTTGGGTGCTATTTGGCTGTACATAAATATCATGGACTCTCATCAATGGGCACAAGGGATATTCTATGCACATATAAGGGGAATCAAATATTCATGTATGTTACATATAGCAGCTTCTGACTGCAAATAAACTTTGTTTAATAAATGCAATGTGTAAGACTGCATGCTTCACTACATACTTGAAAGGAAACCATATTTCCATGATGTTCAATTCATAGGGGGGCCTATTTTGAGTATACCCAAGTATGTAGACCCCAGTTTGTTCTTATCTTGAGCAAATTAGGATTTGTTCTACATATTTTGTTTATTCTTTTGTAAGCCCTATCTGCAACAAGGTTAGTATGACAGAGTTCTACATAATTGGCTTTTTTTTTTTCTAAAAAATGATTTGGGTTGGATGAGCTCCTGATGGATCTACACGTGCTGTGAAAACCATCTTTTCACAAGAAATGGAAACTCACATGTGGTCCCCTTCAATGTTACCATTGGGAAATTGCATTTTCAATATAAGGTTCTCATGCTACTGATTGAATAATTTATTTCCACACAAAGTCTGTCTCTGAAAAAAAAAATGTCCAGACCTTTAAATCAATCTGATTTGTTAATTTTTCTATTGTGAAATTAAATTTTCAAGAGGTTCTCATGCAACTGATTGAATAAGTGTATATATGTTTCCACAAAAAAAGTCTATCTCTAAGCTGAAAAAAAAGACATCTAGTATTGTGTTTTGAATAATTCTTGGTCTTTTGCCAGAATTTTTTGGTTTTGATTATGCATTTAAACTTTATTTAAATGGTGTGTCACGCAAGACACCTGAATGCAATTTCACCACAAGGTCATGGCAATCACATGATACCCACAGCAATCCCATGCTGCCCACCACAAGGTCAAAAAACCTTGCTGCCTCTTGATAAGCCTTCAAACGCAGTTACGCATCCTCCCACTTCCAAGTGCCAGAGGACCAGCCAGGTATAGTTTCCATTTTGACCCACCCTAAAATCACACCTGAAGGGTGGTATTAGCTCTTTTCACTGATCTGTTATCATATTTTTCCTCCCAATCCTCACTTGCTATGGTCTTTTGGTACTATGCGCCTGCCACAAAAGTGGCAGTCATCCGTATGGCCCACCAAAATTACTCCCACAACAACATTAGCACTGCCCTTGGCAAGTGTTTTTCAAATCAATCCTTCAGACGCTGGAATTACATCTACAATCTCACCCGCAAAGTCATCCAAGACCCCTCCCAAGATGAACAGCAGGGAGCGCAAGCGCAGATTACGCCTGAAGAACGTCTCTTCATGTTGGAACTGATCTGCACATAACCAGGCCCCTTTCTGGACGAGATAGTACGCCTCTACAACAAATAAGCCAACCTCCTCAGCATCAGTGCAATCCATAAAATCCTTGTAAACAAGATGGGAATCACCCTCAAGAAAGCCAATACAGTCAATATTTGGAAAAGCCTGGTCCTCAAATTTGCATGGGTTGATGAAATGGCACGGGTCCTAGTGAAATTCGCATTATTCACAGGTTTATCTTTCCCTCTACATTACATGCACTTTTTGCATCTGGCTGATGTGCCTTTTCCCAGATGAATCCGGGGCCTGCTTGCGGGACTTACTGAGAACGTTTAGCCAATCCAAACGCAACCACCAAGCCGACTGGTTCATCGTTCATCAGAACACCAAAAAATTCAGCATACTACAGGCCATCAGCTATAGTGGTATCCTGGCGCTAAGTGTGTTGGAGAACTGCGTAAATGGGAAGCATTTTGAGCAATTTATAAAGTATTGTGTGGTAAGTGCCTGTTTCCTCTACTAACTACTAGCAGTTTATAATTTTGTGCTGACAATTTCTGTGTTTTGGCTTTAGCTTCCTTGCATGAACCATTATCCTGCAATCAATTCTATACTTGTCATGGACAACGCGCGCATACATCACAGCCAAAAAGTCTCCAGGCTCTGCCAAGAGGCAGGTGTAAAATTGGTCTATCTCCCACCTTATTGCCCAGAGCTTAACCCAATCAAGCTCTTCTTCTTGCAATTCAAAAGCTACCTTCGCCGGTCTCAGGCGCTTGCTAGGTCCAGCAACCCTCCCTGGACTTTGCGCCATGTGACTGACCGCATGGTCACCTGCAATCTATGCCAGTCTCTGTATGCTCCCTGTAATTACAACTGCCCCCCTAGCAACCAGTAATTATATTTTCTACCCTAACTTATTTTTTTCCTCCTCTTTTTATCCGTGTCCTCCTCTTTTTATCCATGTCCTGATTTTTTCTCTCCTGGTTTGGGTGCTCTGTGCTCACTGAAATAAGATATCTGTGGCTCTTATCATGTTCCACTACAAGTGGTTGATCATTTGCGGTAGATGTTGTAGCAAGTACAAGTACAAAGGAAGCAGGATAGCATGGAGATGGTATTGTATGATAACACAGCAGGGTATGAGACCATACTTAACCATACGTAGCTGCACAATTACAAGAAGTAAGAAAAAAATATAACATCTGACCAGATATTGAGAGTCCCAAGAGCACTACATGCCGGAGGGGGTTCAGGTGTCCTTCTTTATGGACTGCTTCAATTGCATTCCAGGGAGACTGTCACAAAGGAGCCGGCTTGTACCCAAGGGGAATCCAAGTTTCAGGAGTTTTGCTTTGCTTGATTTGATAAAGAAGCTCCAGTGAGTGATACCATGGATCTTCAATTGCGCGCGGGTGACATGATCTTTGGAGGCTATGTGGCACATGCAGAGGTAGGCTTCCATGTTGACCTGATGGTAACCAACACCCAATGGGAGAGTATGATTTGAGCTAGTGTTCTCGCTAGTGTTCTCATTCACCAAGGGTCAGATTTCCGCTGCGGCATTACAAAGCAAGCGTGCAGTTCCCAAAGGGAACCCCATTGAGGTGAGTTGCCCCTTGGTGGCAGTTTTGCAGAATGTCCAGTGCGCTATACTGTTCACAATCATGTGAGACTGGGTGAGCTCATCATACGGTGGTATGTGAGCAATCTTCATGAATCTCTCCAGTGTTATGTGAACGTAGGGGCTAGAAGGCGTGTTCAATTTGACCAATATGGCGCCAATAGGGTTTCCTTTGCAGTCAAGAAATTCACAGTCCGGGGAGCTCTCCGCACATAACAAGTAAGACCAACCCCTCTTGTTGGGGGGGGGGGGTAACAAACGGGTTGCCTCCAGAACCGGCGTGGCTGGTAATGGCATCCTGGGCATATACAGCAAGGTGTCAGTGGGATAAGCAAGACATTCCTCAAGGCAGCCCAAGATACACCACTCACCAAATCAATGGGGGTGATGGCGCTGGTGCCTAATGCCGCACCTAACCTGGTGGTAACACGCTCCTGGTCAATGGAAGCGGCATCAGTTCTCACATCAAATGAAGCAGGGGAAGGAAAGATATCACCTTCTCATTTGGGGTCAGGCTGCGCGGGCGTATCTTGCAAATTGTTTCCAAGCGGATGACTTGTGAGGCCTATGAGTAAGCCAAAATATTATCCTGATTAGCCACTTGAACAAGGACCCTTGTTGAATTTAAAGATATTCTGCTTAAATTTACCGGAGTGTCCATGTCTATTTGAATCTTGATGTTTTGTGGGTAGGTGTTGTAAGCACGGGTGGCGAAATTGAGGAAGTGTGAGTGATCCATGAGTAGCACTCCTCCACCTTCATGAGCGCCATACTTATTGTCACCATCAATGGAACCAAACCAATTGGTCTTAGTGCGCGGGTTGGCTTGGTTGAGGTAATCTTTCAGTGTGGCGTGGTCTTTTGTAATGTGATCAATGACATCTTGTTGGCATTTCTTCCAGGTGATAGCTTGTAGATCAATATCTAAGGGCAGGTCTTTGGGGTTGGTCTCAACCAATCTTTATTGAGAAGTTCTACCGTTCCATCTCCCATTGTTGGTGGATAATGGAAGAACCTGCAAGAAGAGGCAATAATTGACAGTCACTGACTCCACCCGTGGCAGGCTTTTAGTGTATGAATCTTGCAAGTCAAGGTAACAGTGTTGTGAATTAGACAGAAAGATATCCTCTACTTGGCTAGGGGGATCATCAGTAGGGGAGGAGGGCATGTGCCCGGCCAACGCTGAGCTCAGGGGATTGGCTATCTGGATTAATTGTTTTATTCATGAGGTGGATCAGTATGGAGGGGAGAAAGACAAGTGCAAAAGGAGCAGTTTGGCAAGTGACAAGGTGTCCTTATATGACTTGCCTTGCCTGATAAGGTTCATCTGGGGACCCACTGATAAGATGGTTGCTCTGCTGACACAATTCATCCAATACAGCAATCAATTTAAGCTCAGAAGCCCACTTGTACCCACACCATATGCGGATGGAAGCATATGAGACTGATTTGAGCAAGGAGAACGGCTGTTACTAAGGGGGATATTTGGTAACAGCCGTTCAGAGTCCAAATGTTGCACAGATCACATGTAAGCTCACAAGTAGTTGATTGTCATGATTCATGTCATGAATACCTTTTCATTTCATGAATAGCTGAGAGTTTAAAAGACATTGATATCTTGGTGGAGCAGTCACAAAGAGAACGCAGAAAACAGTCATATTGAGCTATCCTGTAAGCCAATATACCCTAACATCCACATCATGTGAGAGGAATAAGAAATAAAGAGATATAACGTGTGATAACTGTATAAAACTAATATCATATGAGTAAGGGATATCCAAGAGATAAGAATGATTGTTATACCGCTGGTGACAAAAGGAGATGGCATTTGTATTTATTGACAGAGGTGCGGAGTTTGGCTATAGTGCCAATGTTAAGTCCGGCCTTCAGCAATTGGTTGTGTGTCAAGATATTGCCTTTGAAGAGGTGAAATTGGACCACCCCATTAGTCATCAATATGTGCAATATCATATCTTTGTCTTCAACCACACCAGCAAATTCCAGGTAATTGGAAAGTGTGCCGTTTTGGGTATTGTGTTTGGAAGATGCGGGAGAAGCTGCTTGCACAGATGCCTGTGCCTGTATTTTGGCTTGTGCAATTACCTGAGCCTGAGCCACGGCGGTAGCAATGGCTACAATTTGCGCCTGATCAATTGGCTGGATTGTTGGAACCCAAAGGGCCAATTGTTGTTGCGGAGAATGTAGGCGCTCCATGCAATTGTAGGGGGGTTGGCCTTCATGCCTTCTTCAATCTTGATGGGCATTTGACTGAAAGACTGGCCACTTTTGATTTGGACCATCTTTTGGAAGTTGGTCCACTCAATTTTGTACGGGTCAAAAAATATATGTGAGTCTTTGTTCTGTTTTTAGGGAATCCATTTGACTTGAGTTTTTTTTATTCTTGGTTTGTTGCTTCTCCGCGCAGAAAATGGTGAACAAGACAGCGCATTGGAATTTGTAAGATGGGGTATTGGAAGCAGCCGCAGCAGTGGAGATTGAGACGTTGGAAATATTGGTGGCTTGGCTCAAAGTGATGTCTTTGGAATCAACACGAGACATCTGGGACAGAGACACTATGCCTTGTAAGGTGCTAGTGTTAGAAAAGGCTGATTGGGAAGAGTACGGGAATGCAAAAGCCATTGGTTGGTCAATAATTTGGGAAAGGCCGGTATTATTGGGGGGATGAGGGAAACAGTTGACTGACCTTGCACTTGGTGGTCCTACCCACAGCCTTTGCTTTGAACATGCGGTCCCTTAATGTGGTTGCATGATGAAGCGCAGGCAATTATGAGTTCTCTCCGGATCTGGCTGATGATGAGATTGCTCTTGGCTGCAAATCCTATGTATGTACATATCCATGTGTGGTGATTTGTTCTTTTCTGTTCTATTTATATAATATATATTTTATATTATATTATGTTGAATCTTAAATCTTAATCTTGAGTTTGATCAGTGAGACTGAGACTGAAGACTGAAGACTGGAGAGTGAGTACCACGGATGAGTCACTCACTATTACTCTCTGCCCGGGCTACATATTTAAATATCACACCGGCACCGACGGAACCGGACTCAGCCCACTCTATTTAATAGTTCACTGCCAGAACTGAAAGTTATAGACTATAAAATAAACACACTCCGCCAGTGAAACAGACTACATAATTCCCATCCCACTCCACTAGTTCACTCCCATAGCCAAACACACTTTTCCTATCCAGAACCAGACATGGAAGAGGATATGGAAACCACCCTTCCAAACCAACACACCATCCACATCCATACCCCATCTGCAGCCGACGGCCTGGACCACGACTCGGACAGTGACATCATCCAGCTCGACTCCCCCCCGACAACGGGCGCAGACCCAGATGCCCGCAAAAGGCGCAGGATGCACTCCCCAGACCCAACCACAGCATCCGAAATCATCGATCCACCTCTCGCTCGAAAACTCTGGGAGGGCACATACCACACCCTGGAACCACACTCACAGAAGCGACGTCGCCATTCAGACCAGAGTCTCGTCTCAGACTCATCTCCCAATAATACATCCTCTACCACAACACTACCACCACCACCAACAGCACCCGCTCGTAAGCCAGCCAACAAAAAGCTCAGAGAAAAGAGCCCTCAACCCGACGCCGGCACTAAGCGCTCCCAACACCCCGACGACGATGATGATTCTTCCCCCCTCTCCTCAGATCATGACCATCAGCCTCAACAGAAGCGTCCCAAGCGACAACCCTCCCCCCCGAATACCCGATCAAAAACTAAAGCAGCACGCTCGCTCCCCAAGCACAACATCCAACCCACACCCTCCTCCTCACTCCCCTCCCCTAACTTTGTACTCCCCTCCGCAACCCGAACCGAATATGCTGTTAAAGTCGAATGGGCTAACAAACGTCGCGAAGAGGGTAACGTCCATTATCAAAACAAGCAATATCACGTCAGTTTCCTATTCTCTCGGTTTCTGTTTTTTTTTTTTTTTTTTTCTTCTCCCAGTCATCAGATATTCTGATAGCCAAAATGCTGCCTTGGTTGACAATATAGCTCGCCATCGTGTGTTACACTGAAGCCATCAACGCCTATCCCGCCGAGCCCTTCCCTGGCCAGCCTCGTCATCCAGGGTACTCAGCGTCGTTCGCCAATATTGCATCAGCGTTTATGGCTTTAGGCGGGTACGAGACTGCGGCGGCGAACCTGGAAGCGTCCATCAAAGCCATCCATCTCCCCCCCTTACTACCGCAAGATACCCGAGCCACCCTGATCAAACGGGTGTTCCGTCTCGTGCGCTGTTACGTGGCGCTACTCGACGGCCCCAAGGCCGCGCGTGCGTTGGCCATCCTGACGCGCAATGGCTTGGACATTCAGATCCCTCACGGGGACGCTAACTATGCCGAATGGGCCACCCTGTTCAAACGCGCCAAGTTTCTCGACGAGCTCAAGATGGAGATGGACCTTGCCCGCTCAACGCAAAGGTGGCGCGCCGCCCTCGACTGCGTGTGGAAATTGCAACGCGAAATCCTAGCTTGGGGATTCAAGCTCTCCAGTGCTGGCCTCCCTGGTTTATGGAGCTTGTGGGAGGCTGAAATCTGCTCCCGTACAGGCAAGCCCGTCGAGGCTGATCGGATCCTCTCCTCGTACGTCTTTATACTCCCCTGGTTCAAATCTTTGGATTTGGTTTGCTCATTCATCGTCCTGCACTTCAGCTTCCTCCCTTCCGCTGCCACAAAATGTGAATACATGTTCAATGAAGGTTTGGTGGCTTTGGCCAGAGCAGACCTTCTCCGAGCCGGCAGCAAATTCACCCAGGTGTTGACGGTGTATCCCGCTTACGAACCGGCCTTGTACGTCTCAGATTCCGTCTTTTGCTTATATTCCATCTTCCCACTGTTTGAAAAACCCCATCTATTCGATCATCCAGCTAAATTTTTTTTTTTGATTTGTCTTATTGATTGCTCTCAGGCGTATGCAAGGTTTAGTGGCATCGTCAACGAGCTCCATGGATGCGATCGACGCTTGCATCTCTCGGAAAGCTCGCGTCGAAGCGATCGCTGCATGCGATAAGTTTCTATCGGAGCTCAAGGATCCTATCCTGGCCACTCTTCGAATAAGAGTTGAAACGATTCGGTGTGAACAACTATCCAAGGTTTGTTCGTTTCTCACATACTAATCCCCAAGTTTTTTAGATGGTGAGATTGGTGATGACTGACGCTTTGTTTCTATCATTTCTTGACGTGATAAGGAATGTTTGAGGGATGTGGCAGTAGGGCGAGAGTTCTGTACACGGGTGGTATCATCGAGCATAGCGCTCCTGAGTCGGATCGGGTTCACAAGTAGGAGCATGGTATCGAAGCGGGTGTTCTACGAGCCGTACCGGGAGTATCTGGTGCGGACGTTACTGGCGCAAGCGCGAGCGATGCACGCGTACCCGGCGCATTACCAGGCGCAGCCGCTCTATTTGACCTTGTTCGACTTGCTCCGCTCCTGGCCCAACCTGGTGCTCCCCAGCGTGCTGGAAGAAATCCGCAGTAGGATGGAAGACAAATCTTCCCGCCCCAGCTCCGGCGCCGGCGCCGGCTCTAGCTACAGCGATTGGTTCCACCAGGACCCCGGCGCCCAGTATTGGCAGCGCCGTAACTCGTACTTCCACGGCTCCCACTCCCACTCCCACGACTCCTATTCCTCCCGCAACTCGCACTCTCGGCAATCCAACCACGCTGGCCGAGCCTCCAACTCGTCGGATCCGAAAGGCTACTATCGGGTAATCGGTCCTTCCATACTCTCTCTCTCTCTCTCTCTCTCAGTCTCTTTGCCCTAACCTTTTTTTTTGGGGGGGGGGGCTATCTTTTGATGGTCGTTTATTAACGCCGCTTGGGCGGCTGCTCGTGTTTCTCTCTGCTTAGGCTCTGGGACTGCAAAAAGGCGCCACGGGGGCGGAAATCAAGAAGGCGTTCCGAGCGCTCAGCTTGAAGCACCATCCCGACAAGGGCGGCAAGACTGAGCTGTTTCAGAGTGTCAGTCTTCTCTCTCTCCACTCTCTACTCTGATGCATCCCTATCTCCCAAGAGATTGTCCTTAGTCCCGCGCAACAAACGGCTATACTTATCACCCCCCTGGTTTTTTTTTTATTGGGTACAGATTAATCAGGCGCATTCGGTGCTTTCGAATGCGGATCTTCGGACCAAGTACGACTTGACCGGCCGCTAGACGCTCCACGATTCCCGGGCCCGATCCACTCCTCTCTTTTTGCCGCCGCCGCCGCCCCCTTTTCTCTTGTTCTTGAGTCTGCTTCGGACTCCGCGTTCCTTCTTTTCTGGTTCAGGATCGTATCTCCCCGGTGTCTTTATTTATACCTCAGTGTGATGTACCTTATTTCCAATATATCTATCAATACATATACACTATACTATATTATATCGTCTGCGGGAAAAAGGCCTTCTCTTCTCATATCTGACACCAATAGTCTCTGCGAGAGCTGCAGCCGTCGATGTCATTTCCTGCTTCGTCTTGTTTTTTTTTTCTTGTTTTTTTTTTTTTTTTTGGGGGGGGGGGGGGTTGATCACCATGTATTCACAATTCATATGTATACACGCGCCGGGACGACGCGGCTCTTGGGGTCCGCCTATCAGTGCCTGACAGTGTCTGGCTACGGGAGTTTTCTTGGATCGAAACTGGCGCCTCTTAATGGCTACTGTCTTTTCGTTTTGGCTGGGATGCTCTCTCTGAATTTATGGGCCGCAATGATACACGCAAATTGTGCTTGTTTTTTTCTGATGGGTTTGGGAGTCCGTTTGGAATCACTTGTATGTCTTGGGTACTACATTGGGTTAATTGCTGTAGGCGTAAGAAAGGAGAAATGAAGTTTCAGAAAGACACCTGTTCAGAGATATGCGACAACGCCTTGTGCAGGTAAGCCCAGAGGCTATTGAGTTGTCTACTTGTGGCATCAGAGAGGATGCAGTTGAGGCACCTTCAGCTCCATCATTATATCTCAGTGTTACAGGGCAGATTATAGGTCACCATATGAGTGTCAGATGACAACGTGTACTTCGAGTGCTCAAGATAGCCAAATTGAAGCTGGGCGAGGGGGAAGAAGTGTCGACTCTCTGCCTTCCTATATACTCACTCAACACCTGTGTGTCGCATATCTTTGAGTCGTTCTTGTGGGCTCCTCATTGTGCTCCCATCATTCATATTATGGCAATTCACTATGTAGGGCCAGGTAGGGCCTGACTCAAATGCACGAGAAATAAAAACACATCCACGTAAATATGTAAATATGCATCAAATTGAACTCGTGGGCAATGAGATCTGTACATACTCTTATTTAATGCTGTCTGTCTAGGACCCCGGAAACCCCCTATGGAGGTGGGGAATGAGAATGTAAGAATTTTGTGGCAAAGACGCAAAATGATACTCATCAAATCTGTATGAATGGCCCTTTTTTTCATGAAGGTTACTCACCTGGCATGTATGAATTTATGATAAATTTGGACTTTTTTACCCAATTTTTTTTTTCTTCTTTTTGACCTATTTTCCATGAAAAAAAAAACCCCTTGATGGGCTTTAGGGCTGAGAAATTTGGCCCCCGTCCCTGAATAACCCGGTTTTCCCCTATCCCAAAGGCTCCCCCGGGGGAAATGATACTCATGAAACATGTATGAATGAGCTTGAAAAATGTATCAATTTTTCCAGAAACCTGGATTTTACATTACCCACCTCTGTAGGGGGTTTCCAGGGTCCTGTCTGTCTGGTTTCAATTCACTGGTGCAATGTCAAAACAATGACTTGTTCACCTCCTTATTTTTTTTATTTTTTTGATATCCTTTGACTATGTAGCTTTGACTTGAGCTCTATGAAATATGTATACAGGTTGTGAGAAAACCCACGATGGGCAAGTCCCAATGTGTGATATGAGGAATGGAGTAGCTACATGAACATAGTAATTAATGTGTTGGGTTTGGGACCTGGTGTCCGCAGATTGGTCAAGAAGGGACTGCAGAGAAACTCTGAACAGGGGGTGGCTCCCTCATTCCTTGAGATATTCTACAATGAACATTTTTAATGGGAACAAATTTAGAGTACATTGTTTTGTGGTGCTCATGAAGAGGGTTGGAGTGTCAAGTTTGATATGCAGACCTCAATGTGGGCTTCAACGTGGAGGGGGTTTGTTAATTTGTGTTGAATTCATGCTTTCTTTCATCTTACAGTGTATCATACAAATGGTACATCTGTATCTCCCGGTGCCAATCAGCAGGCCCAAGACATCAGGATAACAGGACACTCATACATACTCATACATGCCTCATGGTGCATGGAGATGAAAATAGAAAAGGTGTGTTCTGAAATTGAATGCATCTTTGCTTTCAACAATATATGGCAGACTCTCCTATGCAACCGGTGAAGGCATCTTGTATTGAAAGGTTTTAGGCAAACAACACCCAAAGGTCAACCAACGCACATAAAATATATATAGCCTCAATTTCATTGAGGCTCAAAGTCTACCATTTCCCCAGTCCCCCCGGCAAACCCATATATATATATGTGAGCCAGAACCAGTCAGAGAAAGCTAGGACCAGCCACACCACTCAAGACCCTTATTTCCAGGTTTCAGATCATGGGGTAAATCTAATTGAATGATTTCAAACTTATGATTTTTGGGTAGAATAGTTTGAAAATAAAAAATTTTTGGTAGCAAGTGAAGAGGGATAAAGAACAAAGATTAACAAATTAGCTGAACTTTGATTAAAAAAAAATTCCAAAGATGAATTGTTGCTAAATCATATCTACATACTTTCACATTCTTCCATTTCATTGAATTTATATTTTTCTGCTTCAACCGGACATCATGTGTTTATAATTTGAAAAGAAGATCATCTTATTTATTATTTCAGTCATAGTATCAGCATGGATTACTTTATCTTTCTTCAGCTGCATGTCTTTTTCCTCTAACCAGTATCTAAGGAATTTCTGAACGAGGTGAAATCTCTTTCTTCCAACCGGTGGAAGGGCCTTATGGTTGAATCTTAAAATGTCGTGGACTTGCTCTCCCCAATCATTTCCATCTTCCGTAGGCTTAACTTTACCCTCCTCTAGACGAAACCATAGATCCTTGATAAAATTCATGTGTTCTTCCACTTCATTTACTGTCAAGAATTCTTGTTCATGTTCCCGGTAGATTGAAAGAACGACGATCATCAGGAGATGAGTGACTTTGGTAAAATGTTTCACAAAATTTTCCACTTTTGCCTGTCTTTTTTCTGTTGCGCTCTTGGCCACGAAAGAGTTTTCGCTAATTTTTTTCTTCATAGCTGCCATAATTCCCTTGGAAAATTTTTCGTTACTTTCGAGATTGATTTTCTTATCTGAGATTTGCAAAAGGATTTCGTACGATTGATTGAGTCTAAAATCGTAAGAGACCTGGTCTGGTATAGAAAATTTTGGGTCGAGTCTTTCTCCGCTATACAACCTCATGAAGTCAAGAGCCTGATCTCTTTGAATAAAAAAGACGCCTTCCGTATCTCTGTCGCCCTTGCACCTCTTGAGAAATTGTAAAAATTCTTTCTGATATTCAGCTGTTTCTTCATCTCGTGAAGTATGTCTCAAAAAATCCCAATTGTGTACGTTGAAATGTTCTCCTGTATCCTTGTTTGTTATTAGTTCTCCTTCTCCCGGCCGTTTTGATCTAGATCTCTGATCCGAAACAGTCGCGATGCGTTTTCCAGGACTGCTTATTGGAAATCGGTTATGTTCGTATGGCTTGTCTACATAATTACCAGACGAACTCGAGGTCGACTCAAAGATTGGGTAGGGTGAGTTGCGATAATGCATGCTTGAGGAAGTGGCCGAACTAGCGAAGTAACCTACAAGGCTTTCCTCAGGTTCAATCTCCGGCGGTGGCACCTTGTTCAAGTCAAATGGTCTCCTCATCTGCCTGCCTTTCGTCCAATCTGCGTCCATTGCCACCGTAAGTAAAGCCGAGATGGACAGATGCAAGACATGGTAGATAAAATTGTACCTCATCGTTTTGACGGAGTAGGTGAAATTATTCTTTGCTCTTCCTGAGGGCAAACATGAACAGACTATTTATTCACCTCGGATAATACAGGACTTCTTTGTCTCACTTATCTGTGTACCATGCCTCCCTAGTCCGCACCCGGATGCCTTGGGCGCGGTGCCACGTATATGGTTTTTTTTTTTTTTTCAATGTTCCATCTTGTGTTTAATCAGTTACACGTTTGGTGCTTATCTGAACCCGTGAGGAAACATTGTTCTATGAGCCTGTCGCACTTGCAACAATCGACAGACAGACTGTCTCACTTGCAAGAATGACCAGCCTGTCGCACTTGCAAGAACGGCCCAAGGGGTATGCACATCATAAAAATGATATCGTACATCTCCAAGCAATATTTCGTAGGCCATTGTGGTGGAGAGGTGTCCAATTCATGTACAGGCTATCCAACTCTGGTCCCAGTTCCAGGAAGCTCCCGGTCCTCCTGTGGGCTTGCTCCTGCTTGCTCGCTCTCCCTGTGGAGAGTCGCGTCAGGCCACGTGTTTGGGTTGCAAGCTGCTGTCAGACCCGGCGCTTCATCTAAGGGGAGCACCTCCTTCGGAGGCAGAGATGATCAGCGGGTTGCCTAAGCGACCCGACGAAAGCTGATTTGGCTTTTGTAGCCAAGTCTTGAGCTTTAGGACCTGTAAGAGGAATTCCAAATGATAATGAGATAAGAGCTGGGGCGAATTGAAATGCCATTTTGTTCCCATCTCTCTCCCTCTTCTTCATTAAAAATTCCAAATAAAAATTATCCTCAAAACTCACAAACGCTACCTCTCTACATAACTCGGCATAATTGTACTAGCCGTTGTATTTTTTCTCCTCTTTGGAGTGATTATCAAGCTAGAACCAAATAACAGAAACTACTGATCAAGATTCAATGGCCAAAGTATTTTTCTCGCTCAGTGTTTTCCTCGTGCTAAATAAATCTGATTGAATTAGTGCGAATTCAGGATTTGTTGCCAAATTGAGAAGGGTTGAAAAAATAAATGTTGCAGCGGCATGTGAGGAGGATATGTACATAAAGAATAACACTTCAACAAAGTTAACTTTCAATTATGAAATCTTGCAAACTATATACAAAATGCCATTCCTCCAGGAGTCCACTCTAGGCCACTTCACTGTTTTTTCTTCAATTTTCTTTGGGAATATTGTCCATCATGTGTTGATAATTTGAAAAGAAGATTATCTTGTTTATTATTTCAGTCAAAGTGTCCGTATGGAATCCCTGACCCCTCTTGTTCAAAGCCATGCCATTTTCCTCTAACCAACTGTTAACAAATTTCCAACTGAGTGTATATCTATCTCCTCGATCTGGTGTCTTTTTTTTAGATTGGAATTTTAAGATTTTGTGGTGCTCTCTTTTCCAACCGTTTTCCTCCTCAAACGTACCCCCCTCAAGACGAAACCATAATTGCTTGATGAAATTCAACTGTTTTACGACTTCATCTTCCGCTACGAAATTTCTTTTATGTTCCTTGTAGAGTGAAAGAACGGCGATCATCAGGAGATGGGTGACTTTCGTGACCCTTTCCACGAGCTCTTCCATGTTTTTCGTTTTCTTTGTGTCATCTGAGGGAGTTTTATTTTTGGCGACGCGATAGTTTTCTTGAATTCTTTCTTTCATGGGTCGCATAATTTCTTGGGAAAAAAAGATATTACTGTCAAGATCAAATGTCTTATCTGAGATTTGCCGAAGGATTTCGTAAGATTGAATGTTTTTGTAATCGCTTTTTATCTCTAGTGGTATTGTAAAAGCTGAATACCTTCTCAAATCTCTATACCTCTTCATGAACGAATTGGCCTTTGTTCTTTCAATGAAAAAGAAACCTTCCATAGCCTTATCTGATTTGCTCTCGTGGAGAAATCTTAAAAATTTGTTCTGACGTTGAGCTGTAACTTCATCTTTTGGATCTATTCTCAAAAAACTCCAATCGTTTACGTTAAAAAATCTATTCTTCTTGCTTATTTCTAGATGATCGACTTGTTCCTTGTTCTTATCTCCAACGACTGGGTCCAAGTGACCAGAAAGTTTTCCTTCTTTGGGCCGTTTTGATGTAGAGCTCTTATTCGGATCAGTCGGGATACGTTTTCCGGGACTGCTTGTTTGAAAGCGGTTTCCTTCTAGTGGCTCGTCGCCATAATTTTCAGATGAACTGAATCTCGACAAGTTTGGGCAGCGTGTAATATTTTCCTCTGGTTCCGGCTGTGGTAACGTGTTCAAGTCAAAATTAAATGGTCTCCTCATCTGCGTACCGTACGTCCATCCGGGATCCATTGCCGCGGTAAGTAACTCTGAGATAGAAAGATGGAAGACATAGTAGACGAAGCTGCACCTCATTGTGTTAACGAAGGGGGGCAAGTTCTGATGGCTCTAGCCTCTATGTAGGAGGCTATATATTTTATATTCAACTGGGTCTCGAAGGATGGGTGAATTTCCTCGCTCGTTGAGCTGCGACTCTGAAGTCATATCTCTGGGCGCGGCGTCATGGGTCTTTTTGTTTCAATGTTCCATCTTGTGTTTAACAATTGAACTTATCACAACAAAAAATTATGCAATCACCCCAGGGATATTTGAAATATTTTTGGGGGTGAATTTTAAAGTTTTTTTTCACAAAAAAAATAAAATCTTTTCTTTCTTTTCTTTCTTTTCTTTCTTTTCTTTCTTTTCTTTCTTTTCTTTCTTTTCTTTCTTTTCTTTCTTTTCTTTCTTTTCTTTCTTTTCTTTCTTCAGCTCAACTGGCAGGTCAACCTGCATTCTGAGCTGGTAACAGCTCAGCTGGCAGGCCAGCCTGCATGCTGGTAACAGTGAGGCTGGCAGGCCAGCCTGCATGCTGGTAACAGTGAAGCTGGCAGGCCAGCCTGCATGCTTTTAACAGTGCAGCTGGCAGGCCAGCCTGCATGCTGTTAACAGTGCAGCTGGCAGGCCAGCCTGCATGCTGGTAACAGTGCAGCTGGCAGGCCAGCCTGCATGCTGGTAACAGTGAAGCTGGCAGGCCAGCCTGCATGCTTTTAACAGTGCAGCTGGCAGGCCAGCCTGCATGCTGTTAACAGTGCAGCTGGCAGGCCAGCCTGCATGCTGGTAACAGTGCAGCTGGCAGGCCAGCCTGCATGCTGGTAACAGCTCAGCTGGCAGGCCAGCCTGCATGCTGAGCTGGTAACAGCTCAGCTGGCAGGCCAGCCTGCATGCTGAGCTGGTAACAGCTCAGCTGGCAGGCCAGCCTGCATGCTGAGCTGGTAACAGCTCAGCTGGCAGGCCAGCCTGCATGCTGAGCTGGTAACAGCTCAGCTGGCAGGCCAGCCTGCATGCTGAGCTGGTAACAGCTCAGCTGGCAGGCCAGCCTGCATGCTGAGCTGGTAACAGCTCAGCTGGCAGGCCAGCCTGCATGCTGAGCTGGTAACAGCTCAGCTGGCAGGCCAGCCTGCATGCTGAGCTGGTAACAGCTCAGCTGGCAGGCCAGCCTGCATGCTGAGCTGGTAACAGCTCAGCTGGCAGGCCAGCCTGCATGCTGAGCTGGTAACAGCTCAGCTGGCAGGCCAGCCTGCATGCTGAGCTGGTAACAGCTCAGCTGGCAGGCCAGCCTGCATGCTGAGCTGGTAACAGCTCAGCTGGCAGGCCAGCCTGCATGCTGAGCTGGTAACAGCTCAGCTGGCAGGCCAGCCTGCATGCTGAGCTGGTAACAGCTCAGCTGGCAGGCCAGCCTGCATGCTGAGCTGGTAACAGCTCAGCTGGCAGGCCAGCCTGCATGCTGAGCTGGTAACAGCTCAGCTGGCAGGCCAGCCTGCATGCTGAGCTGGTAACAGCTCAGCTGGCAGGCCAGCCTGCATGCTGAGCTGGTAACAGCTCAGCTGGCAGGCCAGCCTGCATGCTGAGCTGGTAACAGCTCAGCTGGCAGGCCAGCCTGCATGCTGAGCTGGTAACAGCTCAGCTGGCAGGCCAGCCTGCATGCTGAGCTGGTAACAGCTCAGCTGGCAGGCCAGCCTGCATGCTGAGCTGGTAACAGCTCAGCTGGCAGGCCAGCCTGCATGCTGAGCTGGTAACAGCTCAGCTGGCAGGCCAGCCTGCATGCTGAGCTGGTAACAGCTCAGCTGGCAGGCCAGCCTGCATGCTGAGCTGGTAACAGCTCAGCTGGCAGGCCAGCCTGCATGCTGAGCTGGTAACAGCTCAGCTGGCAGGCCAGCCTGCATGCTGAGCTGGTAACAGCTCAGCTGGCAGGCCAGCCTGCATGCTGCGCTGGTAACAGCTCAGCTGGCAGGCCAGCCTGCATGCTGAGCTGGTAACAGCTCAGCTGGCAGGCCAGCCTGCATGCTGAGCTGGTAACAGCTCAGCTGGCAGGCCAGCCTGCATGCTGAGCAGGTAACAGCTCAGATGGCAGGCCAGCCTGCATGCTGAGCTGGTAACAGCTCAGCTGGCAGGCCAGCCTGCATGCTGAGCTGGTGACAGCTCAGCTGGCAGGCCAGCCTGCATGCTGAGCTGGTAACAGCTCAGCTGGCAGGCCAGCCTGCATGCTGAGCTGGTAACAGCTCAGCTGGCAGGCCAGCCTGCATGCTGAGCTGGTAACAGCTCAGCTGGCAGGCCAGCCTGCATGCTGAGCTGGTAACAGCTCAGCTGGCAGGCCAGCCTGCATGCTGAGCTGGTAACAGCTCAGCTGGCAGGCCAGCCTGCATGCTGAGCTGGTGACAGCTCAGCTGGCAGGCCAGCCTGCATGCTGAGCTGGTAACAGCTCAGCTGGCAGGCCAGCCTGCATGCTGAGCTGGTGACAGCTCAGCTGGCAGGCCAGCCTGCATGCTGAGCTGGTAACAGCTCAGCTGGCAGGCCAGCCTGCATGCTGAGCTGGTAACAGCTCAGCTGGAAGGCCAGCCTGCATGCTGAGCTGGTAACAGCTCAGCTGGAAGGCCAGCCTGCATGCTGAGCTGGTAACAGCTCAGCTGGCAGGCCAGCCTGCATGCTGAGCTGGTAACAGCTCAGCTGGCAGGCCAGCCTGCATGCTGAACTGGTAACAGCTCAGCTGGCAGGCCAGCCTGCATGCTGAACTGGTAACAGCTCAGCTGGCAGGCCAGCCTGCATGCTGAACTGGTAACAGCTCAGCTGGCAGGTCAGCCTGCATGCTGAGCTGGTAACAGCTCAGCTGGCAGGTCAGCCTGCATGCTGAGCTGGTAACAGCTCAGCTGGCAGGCCAGCCTAAATGCTGAGCTGGTAACAGCTCAGCTGGCAGGCCAGCCTAAATGCTGAGCTGGTAACAGCTCAGCTGGCAGGCCAGCCTGCATGCTGAGCTGGTAACAGCTCAGCTGGCAGGCCAGCCTGCATGCTGAGCTGGTAACAGCTTAGCTGGCAGGCCAGCCTGCATGCTGAGCTGGTAACAGCTCAGCTGGCAGGCCAGCCTGCATGCTGAGCTGGTAACAGCTCAGCTGGCAGGTCAGCCTGCATGCTGAGCTGGTAACAGCTCAGCTGGCAGGTCAGCCTGCATGCTGAGCTGGTAACAGCTCAGCTGGCAGGTCAGCCTGCATGCTGAGCTGGTAACAGCTCAGCTGGCAGGTCAGCCTGCATGCTGAGCTGGTAACAGATCAGCTGGCAGGTCAGCCTGCATGCTGAGCTGGTAACAGCTCAGCTGGCAGGTCAGCCTGCATGCTGAGCTGGTAACAGCTCAGCTGGCAGGTCAGCCTACATGCTGAGCTGGCAGGTCAGCCTGCATGCTGAGCTGGCAGGTCAGCCTGCATGCTGAGCTGGTAACAGCTCAGCTTTCAGGTCAATCTGCATACTGAGCTGGTAACAAGGATTCATCCCTGAAGACAGATCACTATGTATCCCAAGAGCTCCCCTTTCCCTCCCTTCCCCAGTCCATTCATCAGCCTCTCAGTTTCTCTCAAGCTTCAAGCCAGAAATCCTAACAGTATGAGCCTTGATTGAATGCAGATACACTCACGTAACCAAGTTGTTCCACCAGTACCTTAGGGAAAACTTATCAAAGTTCAACTTCCTGCTTGTTCACCATGTTTTTCATGGTACCACAGCCACAGGGAGTGGGACTTATGATTCAGCAGCCCAGCTTGGACTGAGAAAATTTGCAGGCTTTGGTGGTGACCGGTGAAAATGTAATCACCACCTACATCCCAGAGTTTTTAGCTGTTTTTTTTTTTTTTTGGTTTTCAAAATTCAGAGATTGTATTGTGAGAAATAAAACTGTCTATCCAAAATTCTGGAAATCTGTCCTCCTCATGCCCCAAAAAAATTGACTTTGACTTTCAAAAAGAAAGAAAAGAAAGAAAAGAACAAAAAGAAACAAAAGAAAGAAAAGAAAGAAAAGAAAGAAAAGAAAGAAAAGAAAGAAAAGAAGGAAAAGAAAGAAAAGAAAGAAAAGAAAGAAAAGAAAGAAAAGAAAGAAAAGAAAGAAAAGAAAGAAATGAAAGAAATGAAATAAATGAAAGAAATGAAAGAAATGAAAGAAATGAAAGAAATGAAAGAAATGAAAGAAATGAAAGGAAAGAAAATTCTTATTTTTTTGTGAAAAAAATATTAAATTTCACCCCCAAAAATATTTCAAATATCCCTGGGGTGATTGCATAATTTTTTGTTGTGTTATGTACACTTTTGGTGCTCATCAGAACCCATTGGGAGACATAGGGAAACATCTTTTCACGAGCTATGCACTCGCCCTCGCAAGAAGGAGTATGTACACGATAGATGGTGTACATCCAATCAAACAATGGTCTAGTACTATCTACTAAATCTTTGTGATGGAGAGGTGTGTGGGAGGTTGCGAGAGATGGATTAAGGAGATCCATCATCCAGTCCATCTTGATGATACGTTTGTTCCGCTCGGTCGTGTGAGGTGGTCTGGATCATGCAAGCAAAGATCAGGCAGCGGGCGAGATGATATCAAGAGTGAAGATAGGGTCATTTCTTGGATGATTTCCTCTGGTTGGCCATTCCCATGTTTCCTGTTTCCACATGACGAGATGATGCGATCGCACCTTTTGAGAAAGGTGAAACATCCGCAAAGGCGAAACACCCGAACTTAACACAAGTCCCTCGGCCTGCCGCAGGCAGGCGCCTCCCTCTCCTTCGGAGAGCGTCGCTTCGCGACGCGGGGTCCCCCCGGGACCCCTCCGATCGAGAGGCTTAGTTAAGCTCGGAAACACCCCAGGTTTGTTCCGTCGTGCTACACCCGAAGCGACCCCTTTGCTTTGCGGGGGATACATTACAGCGATACCGTTACCAGCACACTTCTCGACGGGAGAATTCATGGGGACCGGAAACCACACTTCGGTCCAAGAAGGGCTTGAACGTAGATGTGCTCTACCCTTGAGATAATCTCAAGAATGATACGCAAGAAAGATGAGAACTACTGGATTTGCTGAAGGATAGTGGGAACAGCTTGTTGCGTAATCTCATATGAGTAAGATAAGAATGCAGTTAAAGGAGATGAAGAGCAATGATGATGGCCCAAATTTTTCTCGCCAAAGAAAGAACCACCGAAAACCCCTAATAATGAGTGACCGTGCAGCTGCGAAAACGGTTTTCTGCATGTGTCTGCTGATTTGAAGATGTGTCTCGTGTTTACACACATCAAAGCAAAGAAAGTTTGATATCATGGATCAATTCCGTTCGAGATTTTCCTGTGCAAATGAATCTAGAGAAAGGCTATTTTTCACTCCCGTCAAGTGGTCGTGGCTTTGCTTTGCCGATGATTCCAACAGACAAGGTCGTCAAGCTTGACTAGTTGACTGCCGAAGGTATCCAGCGAACTAGATGTGTTGCATAAAGACAACAAGAAGCGGGCGGATAGAAGGGCCAGGGAGAGTGAGAAAGAAAGCGAAGGGACGAACCTGCCGAAGGTCAGGTCGACCTTCCCCTTGGGTAAACGAGTGTTACGAGGTCCAGGTCGGAAGCGGCCTTTGCGCCGCCGACATACGTTACGGGTACATATCTTTGCCCCTCACCAAGACCTATTCGCACATTACGAGAGACAGTCATTTCAGTGAACTTTGATCGAATGAGGGATGGGGACTTGAATGAACACACGCTGGACTAGTTGGATATTGATGCCTTGACATAAGCCTTTGTGTTCGGCCGCATGGACTAGGATTCGGAACTCGGCGAGTTGGCAAGTCGGAACACGACTCGCTCAGCTCGTCCAACGTCCCTACAAAAAAATGATTATCACCTTCAAGGCTCAAAGCGCCAGTCAGCAACTTATCAGAAAAACGAAGGATGATTGGGGACCCTGGTTGACTTCCGTGTCCGGCATAGTCGCGAACAGCGAACACGTTTACAGCCGATACAAAGCAGCATACATGTCAATCAGTCACAACCCGTCTTCTTTTTTGATAGAGGAAAAAATTGGAATTCTTCTTGAGTACAATATACCTGATATACCTCACGCGGACTCCTTCTCAAATAGAGAGAATGAACGGGAGACTAACGCCTCTCAAACCCATAAAATGAAACGGCTGTTGAACTGCCTTTTCTATCAATACCCAATCGCAGCTGGGAGGCCGTGTTATGTCGACCAACACGCCAAACAGGTATGCACCTTGTGTCTTGACCAGCAAACCAGTAAAGAAATAGTGTAAACATGCAATGTAAATCCAACGTAGGTCCATACATATTATATCCTTGCTGATTCTCATGCTGATACATGAAGATCCAGCACACTGATGACCTGCGTCAGCAGGTGTTGTATATATGTAAATGCCAGTGGAGAAGTTCAAGAAGACATGTAGTGTTGTATGTACTTGGCAAGTCGTGAAGTTGAGAATTGCCCTCTCAGACCATACACTTACCGATTGCACACCTTACACTCAAATTATCACCTTGTCAAACTTCAGATTCTCCAAGATGATTGGAATGAATATTATGAACGTCATGGGTCTTGATCTCTCTAAACTGACTGACTTCCTACTTTCTAAGATCTCGTCACTCAAGTCTGAACTGACCACATTCATATTGAAAATTATCAATATCATATCTGATATTTTTTGGTTAATTTGTAAAATTTTCTCAATTTTATTGGGGATATTCCTTTGCATCATCATAGTTACCTTATTTCCTTCAATTCCAAAGCGTATTCTCCAGGGCACATGTTTTACCATTTTATTTATCATTTCATTAGTACACCTCGTTGTTGATGTAATAGGAAGTCAACTCAGTTATTTGAGACAGGTTTATATCGCCAATCGGCTTCGTAAACTTGGCGACGCACATTTCCAGAACAAGAAGTTTCCAGTCTGTTTCTCCATCATTTTTATACATATCTTGGATTGTAATATTGTATGCTGAATACCTTTTCTCTTTGGCCGGCTGATAACAACAGGAGGCAATCCGTTTATACGACACTGCAATCGACCACATTCCAGAACCGCTCCGCCGTCAGCCTTACCATCCCAATTACGCAACCTTGTTAGCCAGCAGAGCATCAGCCTGTATAGCGCTAGCCCGAGAGCAGCTTGGAGCCCCCGAGGCTTCTCGTCACACCCTGTGGAACACTCTCACCCCCTCTTTTCCTCAAGACGTCAACACCGCCACCTTGATCAGGAGTGTCCTCCGTCTGGTGCATTACTATTTATCTCAGTTGAACGGTCGCGCCGCTGGGTTGTTGTTGGATATCATCAAAAAGTACAAGTCCGAAGAGTTTGAATACACTCAACTAGCGTCGCGTATCGATTTTTTATCAGTACACGACAAGAAGATCAAGGATGCTCGATCGAGTGGTCACTGGAGCGAAGCCTTAAATGTCGTCGAGTCATTGGAAAAAGGAATTATCAGTTGGAACCTTCACTTCAACCTTGCTTCTCTTCCCGGATCTTGGTCTATTTGGAAGGCACAAGCGCTGGTTCGTCTGGGTAGACCGCTTGAGGCTGCAAATGTCCTTTCTCGGTGTGACCTGACCCACTCTCTCTAGTATGTCCGTCCACATTCAAGATGGACCCATCCTTCTGCCATCTACTTACTGCAGCTATTGACCAAATCCGCGCATGTCTGTTCATTGAACCAATCTTTATTTTTCTTTTCTTGGGTTGTAATACTAATACTGTGGATTCAGCAAGGTGGTTTGGCAAGAAATCTCCAAGTGCAACCAGTCCCACTCTCACTCCTCACGTCCCACTAACAACTCTCACTCCTCACGTCCCACCAACAACGCTCAACAGCCTAAGGAAGACCCTTCAGACCCCAAAGGCTATTACCGCGTACGCAAGATTTCATCCTTTCTCAGCCTGCATACTTCTTTCATGCTTATTCCCTTTTTTTTTTTGACACATGCCAATCACCAACCAAATGTCTTCTAGACGCTTGGTGTTTCGAAGGACGCTGATATCAAAACAATCACGAAAGTTTTCCGGAAGCTGAGCAAGGTTCATCATCCTGACAAGGGGGGTTGTACTGAGGTTTACCAACGTGTCTGTTACTTTCATTATTTACTTTTCATCATCTCCTTCAGTCTGCTTCTCCAAAAAACAAAAGGAAAAAGCAAGAGAAGAGAGAAATCTTATTTTTTTTTTATATCATGTTGATGTTATGCATTGCTATTTTTGTAAAAAAAAAAAGATGACTGCGGCTTACTCGGTTCTTTCCAAGGTGGAATCTAGAGAAACTTATGATTCATGCGGTCGATAGACGTGATGGGATCGACTGAGGAAGTTGCCCTCTTTTCACTTCAATACCCATAGAAAATTCATGCTTGTTGGAAGTAGTAATGTCACGGTGATGGATGGGTTGTATGATAACTAAATTAACAATTTGAAAAACATCGCGATGTAGCTCTTCCACAAGATTTGCAGCCGGGGTGATGAGAAGGGGTCCAGGGGAACGTGATGTACCCTCGTCATGATTGGAAGGGCATAGCAAATGTGGAATTTCAACTCATTTGAAGATTAATCTTGGGTTGGCACACATATATATAATGAGCCAAAGAATATTCAAACATGATGAATCGATTCCACATTAGATCTGTCTGTGCGAAAGAATTTAGAGAAAAGGTATGTTTCATCCGCTTCAAGTGGTCCCGGCTTTGCTTTCCCGACGGTTCCAATCAACAAGGTCAACCCAGTTGGCCGCCAAAGATATCTACAAACTGGATGTTTTGGAACAAGAAGACAATGAGAAGCGTGAGGATAGAAGGATCAGGGAAAAAGAGCACGAAAGATAAGAGACGAACCTGCCCAAGGTGGGTTCAAACCTTGCCTTTAGAGAGCGAATGTGTACATACGAGGTCCAGGTCGGAAGCGGCCTTTGCGCCGTCGGCTGCATGACCGTTACCGGAATATTAACCCATTCACCAAGACCTACTTGTTCGCACCTCACGAAAGAGAGTCATTTCAGTGAGCTTTCTTCGTGTGGGGCAGATGAAGGGATGGGGACATCATAGGCACACGCAGGACTAGTTGGGTGTCGATGCCTTGACACAAGCCTTTGTAGTCTGCCGCAATCTGGAGTAGGAATGGCGAAGACGACTCGCTCAGCTCGTCCAACGTCTCTACAAACAATTGCTATCACCTTCAAGGCTCAAAGTCAGTCAGCAACTCAACTCCAAGAAGGATGATTAGAGACCCTGGTTGACTTCGGTGTCCATCAAAAGAGTCGTCCGTTGCTTCATCGCCACCATCCGCGAGGAGCGAACATGCAGTTTACAGCCGATGCAGAATTCTTCTCACCTGAAGCTATAGTATGATGATACCTCGGATCCCTTCTCAAGGAGGGAACAAATGGGAGCCTAACGCCATGAAATGAAGCGGCGGCTCAACTGCATCAACATACTAATACCCAATGGCAGCTCGGAGGTGATCGTGACATGTCAACGCGCACGCCGAACAGACATGCAACTCGAGTCTTGACCAGCATTCATCCAAGTGTAGAAACAAGGCAGGCTTGCAATCTACACCCAACGAAATGTACAGTCGTTCTCACAATGGCTGTCCAGGTTCTTTGGATCCATCCTGAATCCTGATCCACCAGCGAGAAAAAAGGGTGGATCATTTCAAAAGCTACTACGCTAAACTTAACTTGGGAAGCTGAGTAAACTCAAAGTCCGGCAGGAGCAAAAGTTTGGTTTTGCAGATAGGATCTGCAAGACTGAATTTTTTTTGGCGAATCCGGGCTTTTTTTTTTTCGCTGGTATGTAGATCCAAAAGAAACCAACGAACGATTGGTACGTACAACATATGCTTGCTGCCTTCGTCAGCAGGTGTTGTAATTTCCAGCGAGAGAGAAGTTGACGAAAATAAAAGCAAGTCTTGAAGGATTGAAATGCCCTCTTAACTTGATCATTGCATACGCGGTACGCGTGTCGATTGCGCACCTTCTTAACACTCTAATTATCATCACCTTGCCTGCAGATTCCGGACTCGCCAAGATGATCGGGAATGGGATCAAGATTTCGAACATCATGGCTCTGGATCTTTCCAAACTGACAGACCTCCTACTGTCTAAGATCTCGTCACTTAACTCTGAACTGACCACATTCATATTCCAAATTATCAACATCGTTTCTCATATTTTCGGGTTATCTTGTGATGAAACTTGCTCAATTGTATTGAGAACATTAGTACTTTGCGTCATCACATTAACGTTATTTCCTTCAATTCCAAATCGCATTCTTCGTGTTATATCCTTTGTCATTCGCTTTATCCTTCTCTTGATCCTTTCATCAGTATGTCATGTTCTTGATGGAGTAGGAGTCCAACTCAGTTCTTTACACCAGCTATATACCGCCCATCAGTTCCGTAAACTTGCTGACACGCATTTCCAGCATAGGCTATTTCGAGTCAGTCTCTCCCACCAATTTTAGTTTTATTTAGGATTGGACGCTGAACAAGTATGCACCTTTTGTGTAACACTTTTGGCGGGGCGACAACCACTGTACTTTAAGGAAGCGATTTGTTTATACGACGCTGCGATCGAGCACATACCAGAATCACACCGTCATCAGCCTTACCATCCCAGATATGCGAGCTTGTTAGCCAGCAGAGCATCAGCCTGTATAGCGCTAGCCCGAGCGCATCTTGTTGCCCGCAGGGCTTACCCGAACCCCTCTTGGAACAGTCTCACACCCTCTCACCCTCAAGCTGTCAGCACCGCCACCTTGATCAGTAGTGTGCTCCGTCTGGTGCATTACTATTTATCTCACTTGGACAGTCACGCCGCTGGGTTAGTGTTGGACATCATCAAAACGTACCAGTCCGAAGTGGGGCAAGAATACACTCAATTAGCCTCGCGTATCAATTTTTTATCAGCACATGAGAAGAAGATTAGGGTTGCCCGATCCCGTACTCCCTGGGACGAAACCTTAGACATCATTGAGTCGGTGGAAAAAGAAATATCTGATTGGGGACTTGACATTAACTTGGCTTCTCTTCCCGGAGACTGGCCCTTCTGGAAGGCACAAGCGCTGGTTCGCCTGGATCGCCCCCTGGGGGCTGCAGTAGTCCTTTCTGGGTGTGACCCAACAAACTCACTCTAGTATGTCCGTCCACATTAAATATTTATCTTGTATGAGTCAATTCCTTTGCCATCATCCATTGACCCAATCTGTGCATCTCCGTCATGAAACCCGTGACTATTTTTTTTTTCTTTTTCTGCGTTATATAATTATTAACACTGTGGATCCAGCCAGCTGGTTTGGCAAGAAATCTCTCAGTGCAATCACTCCTACTCTCGCTCCTCACGTTCCACCAACAGCTCTCGCTCCTCACGTCCCACCAACAACTCTCAGTCCTCACGGCCCATCAACAATACTGAACTTCCTACGGAAGATCCCTGGGATCCAAAAGGCTATTACCACGTAAGCAAGGTCTCATCCCCTCTCTGTCTGCATGCGCCTTTTCTGTTTTTCGACTAATACCAATCTTCAACCGGATTCCCTCTAGACGCTCGGTGTTTCAAAGGACGCTGATATTGAGACAATCACGAAAGTTTTCCGGAAGCTGAGTATGGCTCATCATCCCGACAAGGGAGGCTGTACAGAGGTTTACCAAGGTGTCTGTTACTCTCATTCTCTACGTACCATCATTTCCTTCAGTCTGTTTCACCAAAACCAAAAAAAAAAAGGGGAAGAGAACAGATGTTTTTTTTTTTTTTTTTCATATCAAGCTGATCCTACACATTGCTGTTGTCGTCAAACAGATTACTGCGGCTTACTCGGTTCTTTCCAAGACAGAATCTAGAGCAGATTACGATTTCTACGGTCGCTAGACGTGAAGGGACCGGGTGAGGAGTCCTCTTATCAATTCAATACCCCCACGACATCTATGCTCGTTGCACGTTGTAATGATATGATGATAGGATAAGACGTAGAATGACCAGATCGATCTTTGAACAACAAGATGTGAGCGAGTGCGCTATGCAGCTTTTTCTGCAAGACTTGCCGCCGGCATGATGAGAAGGGAAGCGTGCTGTGTGAGATTATCTGAGTACTACTTGGCCTCGTCCTGATCGAAGGGTCATGACAAACGGGGTGTTTCAACTGATATATGCGGACGTATCTCGGGTTGGCACGCATGTATACAAGAGGAGGAATATCTAAACATGGTGAATCAATTCCATTCACGATCCGTCTATGCAAAAGAATCTGGAGACCACCGGTTATTTCGCTCCCCCTTCATGTGGCCGTGGCTTTGCTTTGACGACGATTCCAATCGACAAGGTCGTCAAACTTGACTAATTGACCGCCAAAAATATCTAATGAACTAGATGTGTTGCGCAAGAAAGAGTACGATGAGAAGCGTGATGATAGAAGGGTCAGGAAGAGCGAGCAAGAAAGAGACGAGACGAACCTGCCGAAGGTCAGGTCGACCTTCCCGTTGGAGAGCGAGTGTACGAGGTCCAGGTCGGAGGCGGCTTTTGCGCCGCCGGCATACGTTACCGGTATCTTTGACCAGTCACCAAGACCTGTTTACACATGACGAAAAGAGAGTCATTTCACTGGGCTTTGACTGCAAGTCTATTGGTGGGACAAATCAGGGGATGAGGGGGATGGATGGACACACGTTGGACTAGTTGGGTGTCGATGCCTTGGCATAAACCTTCGTAGTCTGCCGCATGGACTAGGAACTCGGAACACGACTCGCTCAACTCGTCCAACGTCTCTAAACATCATCACCTCAAATTTAGTCTGCATTCATCAGAAAAATTGTCTCTTTTTATGATTGGGGTAGTACCCTGGTTGACTTGCGTGTCCGTCAGAGTGGTCCATTGGTTCATCGCCACCATCCACGACGACTGAACGCGTTTACAACTAATACAGAGAGAACATATCGGATGATCGATCAGCCCGCCTTCTTTTTGTTTCTGAAAAAAAAAAAAAAAAAAACAGTGGAGATTCTTCTCACCTGAGGTCGATGACCAGGTTGTTCTTGCTGATACTCTCTGTCAGTTTGCGTAGCCTTTCCGAGTCTAGTTTCTGATCGGGGAAGAGGTACGAGGTGACGATGACCTTTCGGGAGGAGAGAGAACATATAGGGTTACGTCCGAGTGGTATGGGGTATGAGATGAGGGCGGATATGTATGTTATTTTACCTTTGAGGCGCCGGCGTCCAGCCAGTCCTGAGCATTCTCCAGGGTGATACCACCGCCGATCTGGATCTGGCCCGGCCACGAGGCTAGTCCACGACGGGCAACGTCGTCGTTCGCGGGGCCTAGCTTGATGAGATGGGTGCCCGTGAGGGCATGCTTTTGGTAGAGTTGGGTGTAGTATTCGATCGGTTGTCTATTCGATGAGTGTTGAAGGATGAGTACAATCTCTCTCCTTCTCTTCTCTTCTCTTCTCTTATATGATCTATTATATTATATTATATTATATTATATTATATTATATATTAAGGAAAGAACTGACGATGACTCGAAGTTGGTCCTGAGTTTGTCCGGTGCGCGTAAGTCGAGTGAGCCACCGACGATCTGCTTGACCTGCGGATGAGAAGTTGACCGATGGAAGTGAGCGGATGAAGAGCGCGATACTTCACAGATCAGGGTAAGCTAAGCTCAACTTGGCCGGAGTGGAGATCCAGACAGCCGCGGAAGAGGGTCATACTGAAAAAGAGTCAGCTCAATTTAATTTTAATAAAACTGAATGAAACTAATTTAAGCGTAAGCGCATACAAGCTAAATGGCTGATTCCAAATCACTCAAACAGAAACTGAAAAAAAAGAAGAGAAGAGGGAATCCGAGCACGGACACCATTCTCACCCCAAAGGAGAAAACACACCTGATCCCATCCCAACCAACAGGAGAAGAGCCCCCGCAGGAGAGCACACACGAGCTACAACAGACGATCGACCAGCTCCTGGCCGAGGTCAGCATCCCCCAGATACGCACATCCTCCACTGCCACGGCCGATGGGAAGGCACCGAGTAGCATGAATCGGGGGACACTCAGGAAGCTCGGGCAGCTGGTCCCCAACCAGGTTGTGCAACCATCCCTCGTGAACGTGATGGGCCACCGGCTGCTGGTCCCTCGGAACCCGCTGGCCGCCGGCGGCGAGAATGGCCTCGTGCTCACCATCTCCCGTAGGACACCCTTCAGCGTCTACCTCAAACGCGCCCTCGCACATCTCCGTCAACCTCATCCCGGTCCACTCATCCTCCGCGCAATGGGCTGCGCTATCTCCATGGCCTTCTCCCTCGCCATGGCCATCCAATCTCATCTCAGAATCGCTACCCCCGCCCGCCTCCTCAGATCCCTCTCCACAGGCACCGTCGTCGTCGGAGACGAAGTCACCCCCAAATCCTCCGATGTATGTGTCCTCTCCCCTCTTCTTCTTTTCTGCAGACTATTCACTAAGATGATGAACTCCCTTTCAGATCGCCGAACCAGAACTCATCTACCAAACGCGTAACCAAGCCTCTGTCGAAATTAACCTGACGGTCAAGGTCCCATAAACCCACCAGAACATACACACAACACCCCCCCCAAAAAAAAGAGAACTAGAAATTATGAATTTGTGGTCTTGATCAATATATCAACAAAAGAAACGTCGAGTCCGATGATCTGTACAACATCATGACAACAAAAAAATCTCAGATCTAGTCTGCAAAAAGGGGAAAAAAAGGCCCTTTTTTGAGGGGCAGCAAGGGTAATAGATGTCAAGGCAGGCACGTCTCCTGCCTCCCGGGGTGTAGGCAGTGGTAGATAGAAATCTTGTGTGGATAATGCGACACTAGTTGAATGAGATGGTGACTGGTTCATGTTATCATGACATGGTCTCACATCACATTGTGATGGTATTAGAATAGGACCCAAGCTAGGAACCCTTCTTGCGGCTTCAATCCTTCGTTTAGCAAGCCTGACCGAATCATCACTTCTCTGCTGGGCGTGAAGCTTATGCTTACGCTGTTCGGCTCACATAACCTATGGTGGATTTTTCCCCCCTAATAGAAAAAAGTGCGGTCCTTCAAACCACATTTTAGCTGCCTATGTAAAATGTGTTCTTTGTGCACTTTGTTTTGGTGTCTACATAAATACATAAACTCTTTCTTTCTTTTAAGAGCACACAGCTCACGCCTCGAAAGGCTGCCCTTAAAGTTAATTCGTGTGCAGCCGAAGCGCATATCAATATTCCCTTCAACCGTTCTTATGCTCAAACACATATTTAGATAAAACAACTCATGAAAGAGTGCCTCGTTTGGGCGCGCGGCTCACGGGGGACAAGTTGCACACTGCCAAGTCATGACTCAGATGCCGATACAAATTTCAACTATTGTTGCGAGTGGTCCATCATATTTACATATTTATTTACATATATACGCGGCAATGGCCTGGCTCAGGCTGGGTTTCCGTGGCCATGAGCAAAGCATTCAGCATCAGCTTGTACTGACACATCGCTAACAATGGAACGCTTCTAGGATCAATCTGATCTCGGTGCCTAGAGTTATTGGAGGAAGACGCTTCCTCCCTTCCAAGAAATAGTTTAAGAAGGCTGCAATTGGCCTCTCGGTTCATTCCCTTCATCCACCGCCAACAGAAACCGCCTCTCATCTCCCTCCACATAAGTACATATATATAGTTCTCGCAGTATCTTTTATCATCAATTTTAATCAACCCCAAACCCTCCAATCCATAAAACATCATGAACTCTTCGACCGTCTGTATGGTTCTCCTGTCTATCCTCTCCCTGAGCTCTTGTGCGGTTTTGCCTAGGCAAGTAGAAGCTGCCAAGCCGGCAGACACTGAGACAAATTCAATTAAAGGGTATGTTGTGTCTTCCTTTATACGCCTGCTGAGGCTCTGTCAACAGGCTGATCACCATCTTCCATATAAAATTCGCGCACGCAACACAGCGGCAAGGGCTCCGGCACCGGAACCAGCAAGGCCGCCATGGTGCTAGACGCCGTCACCAAAGGGTACGTTAGATTCTCTTCAATTAATAGGATGACTCCTAGTCTAGTTCCTTGCCTCACACCACACCGTTCATTCGGGACATAAACATATTAACCCTATGTCTCTTCGTTTACATCATCTACCAGGCTTACAGAAAACGGGCTCACCGGCGTCGGCAAAATCACAGCAAGCGTGGCTAGCGGCCTCAGAGGAACATCAGCATAACTAGTATATAAGATACCGACCATAATGATTTGATTTCAACACCGCTGGCCTTTTATTCTCCTTGATATTTGTGTCCATATGTACTTATTTTTCGCCATGTGTAAATAAAGGTGCCTACATCAATGCTGTATATATATATCACACATATGTAGAAATATTTTCTTCCATTTTCCTCCATCTAAACATATATCTCCTTCCATTTGCCTTCATCTTGGAATCTCCAAAAGCTACTCCGCATATTCATGTGTCCACTGTGAGCCTTAGCCTTGGGCACAGACCAATTGAACATCACTAGCCTGTCTTTTGAAGGAAAGCAGGTAGCCCTGACGTGGTTTTGCAATCCTGGTCAACGGCCCGGTGGATTCCATCAGCAAGAGAACGGGCAGCTTCTGACACATTGAACATGGAACAGGTTGAAACTCAACTGATGAAGAAATTGTTGTTGGTCAATAGATTAGCTGATCATCACAAGCCAAGAAATCACAACATAAAATCTTGTTATGTTTTGTGCACACAAAAAAAAAGAATAGATGATGGCAATGACTCACTTTCTCCATAGTCCACACTGATGAGGCTGTAAAGTGAATGAGGGGAGCTACAGCTTGTTCTTATTTGAGCTTCTCATTTGAAGTAAGCTAGATCTCTTTGTAAAATTTAGACAAAAGAGGTCTTTTTTTTTTTTATGAAGAAACTTTCTTTTTTTTTTTAAAAAAAAAAACACAACCTGCTATACACCCTTTGAGCCTACTCACTGGATTGAATATGGCAGAAGAAAATTATTTTTTTATTGGATAAAATCAAAAAGTGGTAGTAAGGTTTTTATTCCATTTTACCAAGCTAGGCAGATGGCAGAACTTAGGGGAACTTCAATCAGAGGGTTTATGTTGGGAATTGTAACATCAGTTTACTCATGCTAACGATAAGTGTTTTCACAGAATTCTTATACATACATTCTATAGCTCAAGATTGTATTGTTTCTGGCCTCTCATCAGCCAAATGATATTGAGGTTGTCAGTTTGAAATCCCCTATTTACTGTATTGGGTTTGGGTAGCAATAAACTGTACTGTAATTAGTTGCTTACTACAAATCAAGGCAGACATCTTTATTCAAAGTAGGAAACCAAATTCTTGGATCCCCCATCCAAGAAAAAGCAATATGGAACATTTGCATTTTGTATCATTTGGTACCAATGTTTTGTATCCTTATCAAAATCATCTGCCTCTGGCTACAGACTCATATTCCAGACACTATATCTATGTAGTCAGTCAATTTCAAGTGTAACTAGTTGCTCCTTGACTTCCTGTCCACGAGTTTATGGGACTCTGTGTACATACACATGTAACAATCCCCTCGATAAGAACAGTAAAAAGATGAGCCAAGTTTTTGTTGGTTTGTTTTCTCAGAATGAATATGTAGAAGTGAGATGAATGGATAAATAATGATCTAAGAAATGAGAATCTCAAGTGCATATATACAACTCATACACATATGCGAAAAAGAAAAGAGGAGCAGGAAAATACTAAGGATGACATACGACTGAGACCCCAAGGAAAGGAACAGAAGAGGGGCGATGCGAGACGATTACAAGCAGGAAAAAAGAAGGAAAAGGTAGGACAGGAGGGTAAGGAGAGAGAGAGAGAGAGAGAGAGAGTGAGAGAGAGAGAAGAGGCTAGGGAGAAGGGCCCCAGAACTCGACGAGGTTAAACCGCTGAAGGTTCGGCTGGGAGTTGCCGAGGAAGTCGTAGTCGAGCAGGTAGCCCGAGTGGGCGAGGGTAAGGTCGGCGTGGCGCTGGCGCTCGGACACGATCTGGTTGGTGAACGAGCTGAGCTTGGAGCACTGGTTGGGCGTCCCGGTGAGGAAGAGGGTGGCGCGGGTAAGGAGCAGCTTCTCGATGATCCCAATGATCCCCATGTCCATTCCATCCCCTTCTTCTTCTTCTTCTTCCTCCGCTTTCCCCGCCGGCTCCGCCTTCAGTCGCAGCTTGTCCTTGATCAGCCGCGTCAGCTCCTTCCGGTTCTCTTCCATCTTCTTCGTATCCTGTCCACCGTGTATCCAATCCCCATCAGCTCCATCCTCGTCATTCCTTTCCCCCTGAGATGGGTACATCCTTACTTTCATCATCCCGTCAATCTCCTTGATTCGTGTGAACACCGGCAGATGCATCAACTTATCCAAAAGCCCCAATGACATGTCCAGCGTGTCGATGAGCGTGTTGAATGTGTACCATTTCAGAGGGATGGGGTGTTTCATCAGCTCTCGCATGATCGCATGATGATCTTGAGTGATCGACTTGGAGAATGTCCCACTGTGTGCTTTGATGTGAACCTGTTCAATGGCGCTTTTCTTAGCTCCATTATCATTCAAGACCTGTTCGATCGGATAATCGGTGGAGAGATAGACTGCCTCCAAGCTAGGATACGAGGTTTTGAGAGAATCGAGGGTGAGAAGTAAGGAGGTAGCGCATTTTTGTAGCTCGGTCACTTGCATGTTTTCTTGTCGCCAATGGATGCCGATCATAGCTGGCGCTTTTTTCACCAGGGCTTCAGCCAGGTCGACCCAGACTGACGCGTAGGGGAAGTGTTGGAAGGCTTTCAACTCGTCTGTCTGCATGTATTGCGCATGGTGATCGGTCCAATCATCTCCTCCTCCACCGCGAAGTACGATCTGGCTGGTCCGTGAAACGGGATCCAGAAACGGATATCTCAGTTCGTAGTTGATCACTAGAGTATCGGGCACCTCTCCCTCAGAGGATTGAGGATCGCTGTGAAGTGTATCGCGCTTGTTGCTTCTTGTTGGGGTCGTCTCGATCGGTTGGTTCAGATCAGAGCGCCGAATTGAAGTGATGATTTGTTCCGCCAATTGATCGCGAGTTTGGGTGGACTTATGCCATCGCGCGGGCGACACGATCTTAAGGGGAGCGAATGAATTGAAGTTGAGGTTCAAGTTTTTGTTGTATGATAGTTTTTTTAGATTAGATGGTGGTCCGTTATTTCGAATACAAAGTTGTCTATTTTCTATGAATGAAAATGAATCTCTAGTGAGGGTAGAATGGTCATACGAGACGCTGCCTTTCGTGGATGTGGAGGGGAGTTGTTTGTGGTCGACAATGGCTACTAATCTCGCGGTGGGTGATTCTGAGTGAGAGTTAGCCCAGATGAGGAATTGGTCGTGGGTGATAGTTCTGACGCCTAGTTGAGAGAGAGAACTAGGATGGTAGTATAAGTCGAAAGGGTGTTCTAAACAGCTCCCCATGCGACTCTGGCTGAGTTGTGGGAGCACGAGTGTTCTGTTGAGAGCCATGGCCAGTAGGCCAAGTTGGTGCAGATGGATTTGTGCTTTTGTCTCCTGTTCGCCAATATATCCTGCGATAAGGAATCGGCATGGGGAGGGGAGATGATCGGGACAGGTGATGGGTTTGGATGATGAAGAGTGGCGGAGATCGGAGGGGAGGTGGGAGACGACAGGAAGAGAGGTTGAGTTTTCTTCTTCTTCTTCTTGTTGTGATGATGATGATGATGATGTATCATTATTTGCAAGCATTTCTCGGATGGCTTTCTCTTCGTCGCTTAGCTGGGATTGATCGAGTTCTTCGAGCACATCCAAGACATCGCGGGAGACGGTTGGGATTTTGAAGAGGTCAGGATTGGTGCTTGAGGAGAGGGAGTGGAGGGAGCGGTTCTTGAGTTGGGGCCAGTAGTAGTAGATCAAGACGCTGGAGATGAATGCGGTGATGATGAGTAAGATTCTGCTCCTTCGTGATGCTCGTATGATAGAGATTGGCTGTAGAGTGGACTGTTGATGTTGGGGAGTGTTGGTGAGTCTGTTGAGTGAGTGGGTGAATCGGTTGTTGGATGAGATGATGTTTAGGTGATGGTTAGTCGATGAGGAAATGTTTGAGTGTGATCGATGGTAGTTTGGAAGTGAGTTCATGATGGCTGCTGATATGTAAATATTCAGAATGTCAGTTTTCCATTATTCTTACATTTTCTTAATGAAGCAAGGAAGCTAATTGACTGTGTTTGTACTTTTACCTTTCTCTGTTAATTTTGTTGCCTTGAAGTGGTTTTTATGTAAAAAGTAATAAAAAGTGAATTAAATTCATTCCAATCACTATCATCATCATGGTCTTAACTCGGGGGATCGGGGATCGGGGACTGCGACGGGGAGTGTGCGCACCCGGGTGAGATGGGATGATGTTCACCCGGGGCCACCCGAGTGGCGATCACTCCCACTACCAGTAAAAACTTAAATAATTATTAAATAAATACTGAAATCCAGCAAACAACAACCAACATGCTCCGACGAACGACCGCAGAAACAGGCAGCATCGCAAGGAAAACACTCAGGCAACATCACACTAGAGTAAGACAAAAACTCACTCTCAGAAACAACTACATACATCTTGACTTACTTACTTACCGTAACAAACAACAGAAGCTATACTCTACAGAGATCAACTCACCACCCATCAAAAGGAAAGGCATCTTCAGATCTCTCATCTTACCCACCACTCTCCTGGGCGGAACTTTCTACGGCGCTGGTCAGTCTCTCTCCCCCTTTAAGCTCATCCACCCCCACCCACCAAGCTTGGCTAACGTACCTGTGTGTTTGTGCAACCCAACCCAACCCCCCCCCCCCCCCCCCCAAAAAAAAAGGCATCTATGCGTCATCTCGAAATGACAAGATCAGAGACTTCTTCATGGACCAAGTCCCATTCGGAGAACGTCTGCTCAACATGGTCGAGGAATCTAACTTAGAGCATCTCGCCGATCTCTCCAAAACTACCATCCAGGTCGTCGACAAATCTATCCACAAGATCAAGTCTGCGACCGGGTTTAGCCAGTCCGATCAAACTACTCATTACCAACAACAAACACCACCGCCACTGGAGAAAGTGCACCAGACTAAAACTGCTACCATCCACCCCATCAAAGATCTTCCTCCTCCCAAAATAGTCAATTCACCCCCTCCACCCAACCTCAACTCGGTCACTAATTCATCAGCCAAACCAGCTTCCACAAGCGTACCTATCAGTGATGAGCTTCCGGTTCAGTTGGATAAATCACAGAAGAATCAGCTTCCCTCGTACACCCGAGAAATCCCGATCGGACACGAACCACCCCCGGGATATGTGGGCTCGGCTCCGAGACCACGAGATCCATCTGTCGAACCACTCCCACCACCACCCGCTTTACCACTCATCGCACCCGCCCTCAAGGAGCTCTCCAGCTCGGAACCCATCTTGGGGCAGCTGGCCACATCCATCGACAATCTGGCAGGCTTCCTGCGAGATCATCCGGACGTGGTGGTTCGAGGTAAGGATTCGAGCGGAAGAGACGCTCCCCGAGTCTTGTCCACGGCATCAGAAGATTTGAAGAACCTTGCAGGCCGACTGGAAGCTATCAAGTCGGAGAAACAGGCTCAGCTACAGAGCCAGCTAGAGGCTCAAGCGAAGGAATACGGCAAGATCCTTCTGGATGCAGAGCGAGAGCTGCATCAGCGCTTAGACCAACAGGAGGAGAGCTGGAAGAACACGTTTGATGAGGAGCGCGCCAAGCTGACCAAGTCGTTCCAAGACAAACTGGCGAAAGAATTAGAGACGCAGCAAGCTCTGATCGACGAACGGCTCGAGCAAGAAGTGATCGCACAGGGACTCCAAATGCAACGCCGATGGATGCGAGAGATTAAGAGCCAGGTGGAGCTGGAACGCGAAGGGCGATGGGGCAAACTGGCGGAGCTGGAAGGGTGCATGAAGCAGCTAGGGAGAGTGTCGCTGGACAACGAGGAGTACTTGGAAGACCACTTGCGGATCAATCAGCTGTGGAATGCGATCCGGGCCATCTCCTCTGCGGCCTTCGAGAGTCACGCGAAGGTGTCACTAGACCACGAGGCGCGAGCCCTGCAACGGATCAGCGACCAGAGCAGCAAGCGGGACCACTCTGCACGAGTGGCAGCTTCATCATCATCGTCGTCGTCGCCAGCCGAGGGCTCCGGCACTGCCCCGGATGATCTCATCTCCGTAGCGCTCGAGACGATGCCCGCCGTGGCCATCCAGGCGGGCGTCGAGACCCTGCCCAGCCTCACGCTGTGGTTCAAGAGCTCCGTCTCCCCCCGCATCCAGGCCGCGAGCCTCCTGCCGGCCCAAGGCGGCCTCCTCTCATACATGACCTCGTACATCATGAGCAACCTGTTCTTCACTAGCGTCGTCTCATCCGGCCCCCCGTCCCCCTCCTCTTCCTCCTCCCACGACCCCATCGCTGTCCTCAACCAGGTCGCTAAGCTCCTCGACCTCAAGGACCTCGACCAGGCTACTCGCCTCTTGAACTCCCTCCACGGCTGGCCGAAAGTCTTGGCCCGCGACTGGCTCCAGGCCGCCAGAAGACATCTCGAACTCCAGCAGGCTATTCAAGTTGAGCTCTTCCCTTCTCGATCTCTCTCTCCCTCTCTCTCCCTCTCTCTCCCTATCCGTGGCTTGCATCCTGCTGATCTTGTTTTGTATCTCTTTCATCAGGTGATTGAAACCGAAGCTACTTTGCAATCCTTACTGTTGTGAATTTCTTTTGTTTCTTCTCAACATCTAATCAAATCTTATCACACACTCTCTCTTTTGCCTCCTCTTACTTCTAGATAACCAAAAAAAAAAAAAAAAAAAACACTTTTGCCCAAGAGGCAAAGAAAAACTGCAATGATTATTCAACATGTCTTGTCTTTGTATTCTGTCACATAATGCTGAGAAATCTCCCCTCTGCTGGAAAGCTTGCGGGCCTATTTCCAGCATCGCCCTCCCGCAGGAGTGCGCGGGGATGAAGGTACAACTTGGCTTAGTGCAATTTGTTAAGCAAAACCCTCTTTTTTTTTTTTTTACTTGACGATAAGCTTATAATTGTATGCTAGATGAGTGGCCTTGATCTTGGCCTCCGCTTAAGCTTGCCTTGTCCGCGTTTAAGAGAAGCGGACCAGATGCTCACTATTTGTCTTGGTGAGCAGGGCCTACTCACCAAGAGTCATTCCACTTGGTGGGCAAGGCCTGCTTATCCAGAGTCTCCCTTGATGAGCAAGGCCTGCTTACCAAGAGGCATGCCTCTCGGTAAGTAGATGTATCTCCATCTGGGAGGCGTGGCCGGCTGGCTTAAACGGGGGACAAGCCGAACTTAAGCCTGATCCCACCCTGCTTAAGCACCGGCCAAGCGGGACGCACCGGCCAAGCGCACTTAAGCAGCGGACACGCCCGCTTAAGCAACAACGGGGCTGGCTTAACCACCGGCCCAGACGAACTTGACACACCATACGTGTGTATATGCGCAACCAGGTTTTCATCAAGCCGGGATCAAGTAGAAATTTATGGTAGCGTTAAGACGATTGTGCAAGCAAACTGGATTTCAAATCTTGGGTGATTTGAACTTGAAGGGAATCAAAAGGCGCGCAAGAATTGTAAACCTCTTCATTATGTGACGAGGCCACAAGATGAATACATACATTCATAAAGTCTAACAACACCTACGACATGTGTATTCTGAAGGATGGTTGTTTTAGATCATCTGTAGTAAGCATGAATGAATTAATAGCTATTTAGATATGGATGGACTGCAGTCATCATAGACAACGTTTACATATACGTGTCTAGATTGTGGAGAGAGAAAGAGAACTCGCTGCCCAGCAGCTCGGCGACGTGAGTCTCTTTCGGGTGAATGTTTTTGTACAAAAAGCGGTCCTCTGGGGAAAGATCATGGAGCGTGTATTGCTGGTCGCGGTCGGAAGCGTTGAAGATGAGAACTTGATTGTGGGGCTATGAAAAGGCACGGGTAATAGCCCAAAGTCCAAGGAGAAGGGCTAGAACAAGAAGGGAAACTAGTCCCCGCCTGGCCCGATAAAGCCCCAACTCAGCTCGATGAGAATGAAACCTCATGCTAGTCATGCGCATGACTCAGCCTCCCTCTATCCAGGCTCTTATACCAGGATCCGGGGACTGTGGTGTCGATATTCTCCCACCTCGTCACCTCTCTTCCTAACAGCATCGCTCCGCACGCCCTCTAGCACGCAACAGAGCGTCTATCGCTCCCAATTTTTCTCGTTTTTATCCACGCCCGTTCCACATCCTTTTCCCTCGACACCTAACAAGCGACCCGAACATGGTAGACAACGCAGTATCCAGAGTAACTCGCCGTATGAGGGAGGCAGGAAATGCAGCTGGAGGAGCCGCAGCAACCCAAGTACCAAATCAAGTACCGCTGGGTGGCGCCGCCACAGCTTTGGCGTCAAGCCTTACGGAGCACTTAATGTGTAAGATGCATCCTTCAAAAAAAAAAAAAAAAAGACAACGGACAAGTGGAGTCCGGTATTAATACCACATCATAATTTGGTTGATGTAGCACAATTCGCAGGCGCTACAGAGACAGCGGACAACGGCTCAAACGAAGGAGGCGGGCACGACGAAGGCGACAACGAAGTAATGGGTAATGATCGGGCAGAAGAGGGTAAGCAGCAATCAACTCAAGCAGGAAGGCATTGATACATGGCTGTCTCTATGTCACTGAGACTAACCACGCCACATGGATAAACCCCTGTAGATGACATAGCCACAGCGCTCATCTACAAAGATACACTTTCCGCACCTCCGGATGTGACCGTGCCAGCCACAGCCCTAGGGCAGCCTAAATCTCATCTGGACCAGTTATGGGACAAGATAGTGGAGTTGTTGTCATCCAACGACCGCCCAACGGCCGATCTGTTGCTCAAGATCTACAACGACTTGAAGCAAGAAAAAGCAAAGACCGCGAGCGCGAAACCTTCCTCTATTGAATCAAACACAGATTCAAAGGTGAAAGTCTTAGAATACGTTGATGGTTCAGTCCCAACACACTTCGACATAGGCTTCACGCCTTTCTTCGATAAGAATATCAAAGAGTTAAGAGGACCCCTGCCACTTACCATCTTCAATAAAGACTGGCAAGAAGATGCCATGAACTTTCACTCAAGCAAGAAAGCCAAGTCTGACGAGAAAGAAGGTATCTATTCTGGTTTTGAGTACCCTAACGAGTGGACTCAGTTGTTTGCGACCTGGACTAGCAACTTCCGAAATTTCTTGATCACCTATCGCGACATCTACAAAAACGAAAAGATGGGCAAGTGGATCGAGAAACACAAAACCAACGTCGATCAACTGATTTCCGACGATGGCTTTATGGTTGGCTTCCGCTACGATATGTGGGTCAGACAGAATGCGTTTGCCTACAAAGTCACCACAGCTACTGGCGGGACTTCAGCGGTCGACATAGGTGTGGAACGAAAAGACATCAAGTACAGAGCTAAGTCACTCACGATGCAACTCAGCAAACTCGAACTCCAAGATAATCCCTATTGAATCGGAGGCAAGAAGTTTGGTTTTGACCCAAAGACGGGCAAACCCCGAACATCAAAACATACAACCAAGGCTCCTGACCAAGGGAAGGAGAGCACATCGTCGAGCAATAAGGCAAGAGGTGGTGGTCGTGGCCAAGGAGGAGGCAACTGGAACAGTGGCGACCGCCAAGATTCCAGAGCCAACAGCGAAACACCCAATCAATGGGGTAAGCGGCAATACGACTCGGGTGAAGATTACAACCGCGGCAACTCCCGGGATTATGGAGGCGGTGGAAACAAGTCACGCGGTGGACAAGGCGACAACAACGCCGGCAGCTCTAAGGGCAAACAAATGTGATTAAATTCCCTTCACACTTGTTCTTGTACCCTTCCCAATTCTAGCGCTTCACTACATTTGTGACGTAGTCCTTGACTAAGTAATTGTCAAGTGCCTCTACATTTGTATTTTGTGCTGCTATTGTCTTTCGTTTGAATTCTCACTGGTTGTGTTCTTTGTCTTGTGTAGCGTGAATGATGTACCTGATCCATTGCAATCACACACACTCGAATGTCCTTTATGGCCTTCATCAATCAATTGCGAGATGAATCTAGCTGAATGGGAGAAAGCTCTCATTGAAAACGGTCTTATGGGTGAATACGGCGACGTACTCACAGATTTCAAGCTGGGCTTTGACCAGGGAATTCCAGATCATTCTTTGCAAGGCATGCGGTGGTACACTCCTGAAAACCACACTTCAGCCGATGAGGTAAAGGAAGACATCCTCACAGGTATATTGGAAGAGATCAAAAGAGGACACATGTTCGGTCCATTCACACATGATCAGGTAGCAAAGAACTTCGATTTCTTTCGCTCGAACCCTTTGGGGGCGGTGGTGAATGGCGACGGGAAAATTCGTCCCATAAACGATTTATCCTTCCCACGCAACAACAAAGAAATTCCATCAGTCAACTCTTTCGTAAATAAACACGACTTTGATACAACTTGGGACGACTATAAGGTAGTCTATAAGTTTTTCGCAACGAACAAGGACGCCATTCAGCTAGCGTTGTTTGATTGGGAGAAAGCCTACCGGCAAATTCCGACAAGGATGTCCCAGTGGAGGTACCTCATGTGGAAAGACTTCAATGGTAACCTCTTGCTCAACACACGCATAACCTTTGGAGGTGTGGCTGGGTGTAGATCGTTTGGACGCCCAGCAGACATCTGGAAGTTGATCATGAAAAACCAGTTCAAGTTGATTGAAGTCTTTCGTTGGGTTGACGACAATCTGTTCGTGAAGAATGCCGAAGATAACACAACCATGGTCGACGTAGTGAACAAATCCCGAGTCATGGGTGTAGCAACAAACGAGAAGAAATTCTCAGATTTCGGGGACGAACAAAAATTCATAGGGTTTGTATGGAACAGCGCAAACAGAACCGTGCGACTACCCCCTGGGAAAATCGAAGAAAGAATTGAACAATTGTCAGTCTTTCTCGTAAAAGGTGATAAGTTCTCATACGACGCCGTTGAGGTGCTGGTAGGACGGCTAAACCATGTCTCATACATGCTGGAGCACCTGAAATGCCGCCTCAACTCGCTATACAGGTGGCTCAAATCCTGGGTACACAAACGGGCGCTGAGGTACATCACAGAAGACGCATTGCGTGACCTCCTAATTTGGAAGGAAGCACTGGAATGCTTTGAAGAGACAAGAATTATTTGCTGGGGCCCACCCGTCGACGTACGCTGGGTAGGTGACGCATCAACTGGATTTGGCGTGGGGGTGCTCATAGGTAAACGCTGGGCACAGTTTTGATTGTTGGATAGGTCGGTGAAACACAACATTGCCCACCTGGAGACGGTCGCCATCAGGCTTGGTCTACTCATGCTGCTACAGCTACAGGACCAATCTGGCAAAAATTTGGTTGTATGGACAGATAACACCACCACCGAGGCAACGGTGAACAACCACAAGTCCCGCGACAAGGAAGCCAACGCGGAATGGGCGAGGATCCAAGACCTGCTGCTACTGCACCACGTTAATATCATTGCAAAACGAGTCACATCAAAAGATAACAAAGCAGACCAGTTGTCAAGAGGGATCAGAAGCGGGAAGGAGGCCAGGGACCAAGTGGTAGTGGAAATTCCACCAGACCTCCGTAATCTTCTGTTACAAGTTGTTTTCTCTATCTAACGTTGCGGTCTCACGTGTTGTGCCAAACACCAAACTTGTCCCCTACTTCCTTCACACCATCATCTTAAACATTGGCCATCATGTCCGGCAACAAGTACATTGAGTACAATCACTACATCAAAGAATTTCTCTCCGACGGTTCTACATGCAAACCTCTTTCCTTGGTCGACAGGCACGTGCTGTCCGGCTGGAAGCTGAACACACTTGTTGGCTACAACGCAGCAGTCCGGAAATTTCTCAAGTTTTGGCTACGCGAACGAAAATCCCCCTTCCACTTGCCAGCCTCCGCAGCAGACATCTACGAGTTCTGCGGGTGGGCGGGTAGAACGGTTGAAGGCAGCGGACCGCAGAAAATCCGGTCAAAAACACTGTCACACTACCTCTGTGGGCTAAAAGCCTGGCATGTTTTCCACGATAGCCAGTACCCAGCGCACACCGAAAAGAAAGTAGCCCTGATGCTCAAGGCTTCCGCAAGGGAAGACTTTTGTCTACCAGTTAAACCCCAAAAATCACCGGTCATGATCCAGGACTTACTGGTATTGGCCGACAACTTGACAGGCGGGTCAGCAAAAGACCAGGCCATCTTCGACCTGGCACTCATAGCGTTCTGGGGCTTAGCGCGTCTTGGAGAGGTCACCGCGGGGAGCCTGGTCCCAGTCACGGCTCGCGACGTACAGGTGCTCGACACGAACGCCGTGATCACATTACAAGCGGCCAAGACAGCTGGCCCCGGCGAACTGCAGTTTCTCACGCTAAACGCCCTCACCAACTGCCTATGCCCAGTGGCGGCCGTGCAACACCTTCTCCACAGCTGCATGAACGCAAACGACCACCTATTTGGTTACGCGGCCGGCCCCATCTCCCACCGGGTCCCCCTCAGCAAACCCGAGGTGGTCTCAAGGCTAAACGGCGTATGGCACTCCACCGGCCGTACAGGCCTCTCGGGGCACTCCTTTCGAGTAGGGGGGGCGTCGTTCCGCTACGCTCTAGGTGTACACACCGACGCTATCTGCGCAGCCGGCCGATGGAAGTCTGCCTGCTACAAACTTTACATCAGACCTTACACCACGGCGGCCAAAGCGGATTCCTTCTCTCTCTTGCGGGCGCTAGACTCCGCGTGGTCAGATGTATGTTAATGCCCTTGTACGATGCGGGAGGGACGGAATTATCTTGCCAGAGTTGTGGGTATACGAGCTTAGGCTCAGGCTCCAGCCAGAGTAAATGGCATGCCGCTGTATCCCCACTCCTACAGGGACTTCACTGAAATCAGTATAGTTCCTCTCTGCCACTGAGAGAGAGACCCTCTCAACAGACAGGGCTCTCTTCTTTCCCCCCCATACACAGGCTCGACTGGACCCCATGATAGGCGAGTCAACCTACAGGAGGATGCGGCGCAGCTCGAGTAGCCAAACGCCGTAACCCCTGGAAAAGCGTGCAGAGCTGGACGTGCCAGCACTCGGATTGGATTGTGGGGCTATGAAAAGGCACGGGTAATAGCCCAAAGTCCAAGGAGAAGGGCTAGAACAAGAAGGGAAACTAGTCCCCGCCTGGCCCGATAAAGCCCCAACTCAGCTCGATGAGAATGAAACCTCATGCTAGTCATGCGCATGACTCAGCCTCCCTCTATCCAGGCTCTTATACCAGGATCCGGGGACTGTGGTGTTGATATTCTCCCACCTCGTCACCTCTCTTCCTAACAGCATCGCTCCGCACGCCCTCTAGCACGCAACAGAGCGTCTATCGCTCCCAATTTTTCTCGTCCACCCGCCCACCCTTCTGCTCCTTCTTGGGGGGGGGGGGGGAGGGGGGACCCCTGCAGGAGTTGGAGGCATGCCGCTGTATCCCCACTCCTACAGGGACTTCACTGAAATCAGTATAGTTCCTCTCTGCCACTGAGAGAGAGACCCTCTCAACAGACAGGGCTCTCTTCTTTCCCCCCCATACGCAGGCTCGACTGGACCCCATGATAGGCGAGTCAACCTACAGGAGGATGCGGCGCAGCTCGAGTAGCCAAACGCCGTAACCCCTGGAAAAGCGTGCAGAGCTGGACGTGCCAGCACTCGGATTGGATGGTCCTTCTCACCGTTACTTAAATAGATGGGATTGCGGTCGGTGCCAACTGCTTTGTGATACCCTTTCTGAGCCTGAAAGGGACCTGAAGAGATGCTGCATTTGTTCCCTGGCAAAGACGGCATCTTGTCTGTCCAATCGACCTCGTTAATCCTGGTAGTGGTGTGCTCTGTGATACTGGCCAAATGATGCGCCAAGACATTGAAGAGTACAATGATGATGGTAAATCCGGTGACCTTCATGTCGCTATAAAAAAATAAATGGGACCATAATCACATTTTAAACAAGAATGATGTATGAGCTTAAAGAAGCAATGGAACGTTGGAGAGAAGGATGATAACCAGAAGATCCCTACATGAGGTAGAAAGCATTACATACAGACTAACACTGCTAAGGACTGTTGACCGCTTGCTGGTGGCCAATAAAACAGTTAGACTGGGATACCATTTGATCCCCCAAAGATAAAAGTGGTGGTGACGAGGGGATGCATAAGGTAAAGCAGCAGAAATTGATTGGATATAATTAGCTCATGTCCACAATCTCACAAAAGCCCCAGCAAGTCTTACCTTCAATGAACTGATGCTACTGGTGATGAGAGTGTTATGCAGGATTGTGCAGGATGGACAAAGCAGTGGCGGTGGCCTGCTTATAAACCGTCAGCTTCTGTAGCAATCCACGGCATCCCCGTCAAGTCTCAGATGATTGAGTATCAAGTTTTACCGCCATTGCCCTTACCTTCCCTGGGTGCCGGTATGCTTAAGTTCAAAGGCAGGTCAAGTTTGGGCGGGAAGCCTGTGGGCCAAACATTGGAATCTCTGTACACGGCCGCGCGAGTTCACGAGTTTTGACCTCGTCACCTGGACGATACAGTCACTCAGGGGTTGCTTGACCAGCCCGGGCGCCCCCATGACAGCACCTATGGGAGCGACACCAGGACAGAATTATTGCCACCCAATCGACGTCTCGGGTCCCAACCACGTCATTTAGGGGCCAATATGACGGCCCTCACTTCTTATGGTCACATTATCGTCATCGTGACCCGGATAGCTTGCACATTCAATTCTTGCAGAGTATGTCAGAGCAATTCATTCAACGTCGTTTGCCCAGAAAGGTGATTTTCTTTTGTCTTTTTTTTTTTTTGCTAAAAAAATGACTTGTCAAAAAAAAAGTCAAGTGAGCATCGTAGATCATTGTATTTTTCAGAACAAATCTTGCATGTCCTTGCCGCTCTCCAGATGGTGGGTGTCCGAGTGGCAGTCCGTGCCCATATGTGCCATGATCATGATGGACGAGGCCCGTCCCCTAGCCTAACTAAGCCTCTCGAACGGAGGGTCCGGGGGACCCGCCCGGAGGGCTCTCCGTAGGAGAGGCTTTCTTGAACGGAGGGTCCGGGGGACCCGCCCGGAGGGCTCTCCGTAGGAGAGGCTTATGAGGTATCTCAACATACCTGCGTGAGAGCTTTCAGATTTGGTGGCTTGAAAGCACTAATATTGCTTTGAAGGATTATAGTAGGAACACTACTTGCCTTACATGAAAGCCCTGAAGGGATGTGATAGGCTGGCATCCTGGCATCAAAATGGTGTCTTTCCCTACTCTACAGACCTCATCAATCAGGTTTGCGAACGGATCTGAGCAAGAGCCTTGTCCTTGACATGATATTTTAAGTGCATACTATGGCTGCCCACTTTCTGTTTTTTTCAATTGGAATTCACTGTATGTGCGGTATTGCCTGCCATATGCAATCAGGACAATGAATGGATACAGTTTCTGGTAACATATCTATGGACTTCATACAGCTTTGGGAGTCTTAAAGATGAAATGTTTGAGGGCACCGGCATCAAGAACCATGGGACCTCTCATAACAGGGGAAGTTGGAAAAGATGCGCCCAGCAAAGACACATTTCACAGTCCAAAAGGCACGGAATTGCCATGGGTGGAAGTGGGTCTAAAAATGATTGGCACAAACTCACCACCAAAACTCCTCAGATGCTCACGCCAAAATCTTGACTTAACATTCAAGTCCCTCCTTCGGAGGTTGCCGTTCGCACCCGCCCAGGTTACCAGGCCCTCCGATTGGAGGGACTTGTGTTAAGTTAGCCCCTCCCTCCGGTCGGTGGGGTGCGATGCTTCACCACTTGACCGCAAAAGAGGGTCGGGACTTTATTAAGTTAGCGCCAAGGGGACAGGTGGCCTCCTCTTGCACATGACCTCGCACATCATGAGCTGCCTGCTCTTCACCAACGTCTCATCCGGCCCCCCGGCCTCCTCCCACGACCCCATTGCCATTCTCAACCAGGTTACCAAGCTCCTTGACCTCAAGGACCTCGACCAGGCTACTCGCCTCTTGAACTCCCTCCATGGCTGGCCAAATGTCTTGGCCCGCGACTAGCTCCAAGCCGCCAGAAGACATCTCAAACTCCAGCAGGCTATTCAAGTTGAGACCTTCCCTTTTCTCTGTCTCTCTCTCTCTGTCCATGGCTTGCACCCCGCTCATATTTCCTGCCACGCGTGGCTTATGCATTGCCAGGTGATCAAGACCAAAGCAGCATTACAATCCTTACTGTTATGAAACTCTCTTGTTGTGATCACTTCTATCGCTTTTCCTCTTATCTCTTTTTACTCAAAGGAAAAAAAACTCTTGTGCCCAAGAGGCAAATGAAATTGAAGTGAATAAACATGTCTTGTCTTGGAAGCTCCCCCTGGTGGAAAGCATGCGGTGCAGTTTCAGGATCACCCTTTAGTCAGTGTGTGCAAGGATAAAGGTAACTTGGTCTAATTGTAAAGCACAACCCTCCTGTTTTTTTGGCTTGAGGATACTTTCATCTCAAGCCCAAAATGAGAAGCCCCTCCTGTATATACGTCTACTGGACCGCGCGTAAGCTTGAGACGCTCCCAAGGTGGATGTACCGTTCACAGCTGTAAAAGGCTGAGTGGCGCCAGAGGGCAGCGGTTAGCACGAGGTGTGATAACTCCAAGAGGGAGTGAGCAAGAGACCGAAGGAAACAACAAGTACCTAAGAGAGGTACGGGGCGAGCAATGAGAAGCAAGATGAGTGAAGAAAAAGAGAAAAAGAGAGACAACGGTAGTGGATCTAGATACAAGAGTAGCAATAAACCTAATCTAGACACACATGGTTTGGCACTCCGCAGCACTCTAACCTAACCCTGTTCTATCCTTGCTGGGTTCATTGCCACAACAGCGGGCCTTGCGGCTGCCGCAAGATCAGTCCACCTCTCCAACTCGGATCCACGCGGGCAGGATACATATCTATGTCATCCATGGCAAACAATATACATATTGTGTTTCTCAAATATGTTGGAAATCCATGGACTTGTTTTTTTCCTCTCAAAGCCCAGTTTCATACTTTGAGGACTGGAAAATGGTTACAACCATTCAAATCTTGGCCTGTCAATCCACTAGGTTACCCACAACCCCATAACTATGACTAGTAAAAGCTGGAGCAAAAATCATTTTCCAGAAAAGTGTCCAAGCTTTTTGAGAAATACAATATATGCCCAACCAGGTTTTCATTAGGCTGGCATCAAGCTAACTTGACCCTCCAAAGGAAGGACCTCATTCAGGCTCCTCCTTCGGAAGAGGGACTTATGTTAAGTTTGGGCATCAAGTAAAATCCATGGCAACTTCAGGACAATTATTGCAAGGTAAGTGGATTTCAAATTTTGGATATGTAAGTTTAATGGAAGAAAAAGCAGCGCCAGAGTTGGGAGCCTTTTGATGTGAGGGGGCCAAAACGTGAATACATACATATGTAGTTGAACACAGTCTAACAACATCTGTGATATGTGTGTTCTTAAGGCATCACTCAGGTGGTTGCTTTAGATCATCTGTGTTACAATATATGGTGTTCAAAGCTACTTAACATAAAATTTCACATAAATGCATAAATGCAAAAACAGCCATTTTTGCAGGAGTTTATGTATTTATGCAATTATGAAAGGTTTTGAGCTTTGAACACTCCTCTTAACAATCCTATCCCTTCTCCCCCGACATCAACAACATGCCTTGTTACTCAGAGCGCAAATTACTTATTCAAGACCTGCAGTTTTTGCTGGTGACAACTTTTGCCAATCTTGAAACAGAAAAACGCCAACACAAGATCACTCCACCACGCCTCCAAACTTCAGCTCTCTATCTGTGTTTGCTTGGCCTCCTCAATAAAACAGATGCACGTACAAACAGAATGATTTTCTTATCTGGATTCCGCATTGACAATTGTGCAGCACCAAATGAGAACCAAATTTGAGCTTGGGAAGTTTCAACAACTTTTTCTGACAGACAAAAGGGTGTACAATCAAGCAACTGGCATTGTGGAGCTGATTGATCACATCTGTTGCCGGCAATATCTCCACCAACGTGTTCGTCGGCCAAGAATTTCCACCCTTGCAAGAACATTTGAAGTTCTTTGGATACCTCAGTATTTCAACAATGGGTGAGGTTTCATAATGATTTTTTACAGAAATCACATAGTTGAATTGACTAAAATCTTCTGTTTCTTAAGCCAGTTTATTGAAGCTCGTTCAAAAAATTGAGGATCATCCTGTTTTCTCAAATGACTCAACCAATCCCCAGGCCCTGTGTGATTGGCAGCTACTTGTGGCATTGGCGCATCTTGGTCTCAGAAGAAACGGCGGTTCAGCTCATATGCTGGCTCAATTTTCCAACATCTCGGGTCAGTCTTTACGCCTCCTGCTTGTTTTACAAAGTTTGGTAGCTGACACTGAAATATATGACTACCTATTTGCTAGGGGGTTTGGTTGAAAATCATACCAATCGGTGTCTTTGTCAGCCTTAGAGACAACACTGTTGCCCAAAAGGCTTCAACAGTTCCTTACTCATAATCCAAGACATTACAGCTTCAATTTAATATATTACATGTGCCATAGTTGTGTTGTGTTATTCCGCAGAAATGAGGAACAATAATTTAAGATTAAATCACTTCTAAGTTATTTCCCCTGTGAATATAATCCCTTTTAATCTTCAAGGTTTTGCACATGTTTTTGCACCTTGCATATATTCAATTTGATCTTCTGAGTTCATCTTCCACATGACTGAAGGATGAACAACCTCAGATCATCCAACCAGAACCATATTTTTCAAGAGCATTACTTCAGAGTCTTCATCATTACTCAACAACCTAAAGGTCCTCCCATTTCCTCACTTCTTAGTGGTCATTTGGGGTCACCTGTTGTTGATTATTCATCACTACTCTCTACTATTGCTCTTTAAAATATCCTTCTGATCAGTTGATCACACCTTTTCCTCTTCTTCTTCATCAATCATCAGAGGCACTTCTTCTTAGAAGTTAACATCATTATTATCGCTTTTCTGTGGGCTTTTCAGCTATCAAACCCACATAGGTTTTCCTTTAAAAAGCCTTGGCTAGTTTCCTTTAGCCTAAAAAATAGGACAGCTGAAGAGCTGCTTCACCCTCTTTTTACTTAACAGAGGAGGCGTAGAGCTTACTCCGCTACTCCTCTCCTTTCTAGGATTGAGCTCTTTTCCTCCCCTTTCTGGGTCAGAGAAGCAAGGTTTAACCTTGATCATCAACCTTATTTACCTCATCAGCTACTAAGCTAGATTATCCTTCATTCAAAGCCCTCTTCTTTAATTGTCTAGTCTATCCTTCCCTTGAAATATATTGAGTTGCCCCCCATATCCTTGTGTCCTGCTGCCACCGTAGAGGCCCAGGCTCACAGTCTTCTTGCAATTTCTTCCTTGGATGGCAAATATGTCAAATGGCCAAGCACCCACGAGCGTGATCTATATTGCCATCAATCAAATCACATCTTTTTCAATGGCACAGTCGGATTTGTTGATGGAACAATCTTTCCACTTGCTCTTGCCCCAACTAAACACAAAGAAGATTACTGGATGCATAAGAGTGTCTATGCTCTTAACTCACTCATTGTCTGTAATTGGGACCATGAATTTATTTATGCACTCCATGGTTGGTGTGGTAGTGCCCATGATCAGCGTGTGTACAAGAACTGTAAGGTAATTGTGCTCACGTCTCCTGCTTCAGCTTGTGTATTGTTTGAGCTTTAGCTGACTATTAATGTAGCTCTACACTCAACCACACCAATACTTTTCCCCCGGAGAGTACTTGTTGGCCAATTCAGCTTACACAGCCTTGTCAACGGTGGTCCTGGCTTTCAAACGCTCACCCGGCCAGCAAATGCCACCTGCAAAAAAGGATTTCAATTATACTTTCAGAAACCAAAGAGTGGAAGTTGAGCATTGCATTGGGATGCTTAAGAATTGGTGGCAATCTTTAAAGTGCCTGAAAAACCAAATTTTGGGCCACCAAAGCGCAAGAAGAGTTAATAGTTGGATCAGGGTGTGCATCATATTGCATAACTTCATGCTGAATGAGGAAACGGACTGGGAGATACTTTGATATGACACTACGGAACAAGTAGTACTGGACAAGGATGAGTCTATGGGAGATGAGATTGACACAGAAATAGACCCTGCAGAGGACACTTGCTTGAGAACAGAACTCTTTCATTCTTTCTGCGCTCAACGCGGATACAACTAGCTTTTGTTAGACCAATTTTCTATCTATTACAATCAATGAAATAGATATCTTCTTTTTTGGCATTGCAAGAAAGTTTGGCCTTCATTATGTAACAAATAAGCATGAGTGAAAGCAAGAAACAGGAAAATGGGCCGTCACTACATACAAGATAGGAAAAAGTTGAAGCAACAAAACTAGAGTGAAAAAAATTAGTCAAGACACTCAATCAAACAGTCAACATTGTTTTCATGATTGGCTTCTTGTGTGTCAGTGTTTTCTTGTTGACCGTTGGGCTGATGTTCTGGAGTCTCCTTTGGGTGTTGCGGTGTTTGTGCCCCAAGACAGTCAAGAGTGGAGGACTTTGCTGCGTCAAGGGACAAACCGGCTTGGAGGAATTCTACCATCATTTTTGCCTTGTCAAATGCACCGGCTTGGGCCCTATTCCTCTTGTGGTCCAGGCGCTAGCGCTCAAGTTCCAATTCTTTCCGTTTAATTTCAAGCTCCCTTTCCTTTATCTGCAACTGACACAATTCAGGATTGGAGGAAGTCACCTGGCTATCCTTGTTACACATCTCCTGCACCACATCAGTTGCCGCCTGTACCATGCGTTTGTCATTTTTGGCCATGCAAAGCAAGATCTGGTTTGAGGCCTCTTGATCTTTGGCCATATCCTTTTTAGATGGTAAAAATTGACCAGCTAGCTGTTTTGCATATGTCTTTTGTTTGCAAGCTGAAAATCCCAACACTTGAGAAGGGGCCGATGCAGTACTTTGACAAGTTGTTTGCTGAGACTGTGAGGTGGAGGGTGGGCGCACGGACAAATGATTGATTGGCTGACTCAATTGGGATTGGAAAGGCTGCCCGCAGCTGCCAGAAGTTAATTGCAGAGTGGTGCAATTAGGCTGAGATTGAGAAGTTGATGCATCCAGGAGACTGTCAGAATTGGAAGAACTTGAGTTGTTGCTGACATCCACATCAGCACAAAATTGATCCTTGTCTGTATTGCTATCGTCACTGGGCCCATCAGACACATCTCCATTCCCTTGTTCACTTGCATGCTGTGGAGCAGCTGAGGGACAATCACACATTACTGGCTCCAATTCATAATATTAAGGGCATTGGTTCCAGATCATTGCTTTTGTGCATGCATAACAAAGACATCAACCAGAAAACTCTACTTGCAAGCATGTGAAAGACTGTGTACCTTCCGTCTTATTCTTTGCGTTCTCAATGATGTTCTCAGCACCTCAGTCATTGCCAGCGTTACCAGCCTCCTTCTGGGGTTCTTTCACTACAAACATTTCTAATTTTACCCAAAGAAAAAACAACTGTTTGGGTTAGGCAAAATGTTAATTTTTTTCAACAAAATGGCTCAGTAATAAAAATTGAGCAAAACTGAGCATGCTCAGCAAAATTGCCTAAAGTTGCCAGAATGAATAAAATTTATTTCTGCTCAGTTTGTAAAAAAAAAAAAAATGCTGAGCATGCTCAGTATAGCTTATTTTTCACTTCTGACCATTTTTTGTAAAATTGGGTATATGTTTTGCCCATCCCAAGTTCACATTTTCCTTCTGGGTAGAATTGAAAATGTTTGTAGTGTTTGGCCTCTTTGATGATAACTTGACCTGTTTGCTCTTTGAAAGCTGAGGCATTGCAGAATTTCTTCTCTAATCGCAAAATCTTTTTTGGAAGAACAAAAACTATCAGTGGCCAGGAGAAAGTACCATGCAGATTGACATGCACACACCTGTTGTTTGACTCCTTTCCAATTGCGTTTGTGATTTTCCAAGCCATTTTTGGCCAAGTGAATCAAGACAAGCTCAGCTACATCCCATCTACTCATTGAACCCAAGCGCCACAACTGATAGTTACCCTCCACAGTGAGCCAGTCAACTATCACATCCAACTCTGATTTACTGTCATCATTCTTTGATTGAGTCCACGATTTATTTCCCCTTTTTGCTACAGTCTCATGATTTTCAGATGCACCGCCACAACCGCGACCACGCCCACGCCTACGCCCGTGACCTCTAGAAGGCTAACTGGCCAGATTATTTGACAAGTTGTTGTGCCATTGGTTGGTGTTTGGATCAGGAGATGGAGATATACCCCCACCAGCAGGAGTTGTAGGGACTTGGGATAACATTTGACTGGGTATCATAGTGAGCAAAGGCAACGCAGTTCCACTGTGGAACAATTCAGAATCTGATTCCAGTGATAGAAAATTAGATGATTGAATACTCACAATACCACTGGGAGCAACGTTCTGTGGGGAGGACTCATTGATATTGGTGAGACATTTGTCTGTTTGGAACCTGTGGGAGGCTGCTGGCTGGACGTGTTGGCTGCTTGGGAACCTGGGGGAAGCTGTCCAGACATGTTGGACCTGGAAAACACGTATTTATGTTGATATTTTGAGAATTTATGGCAGACTAGACGGGGAACTTGGGGGGTTCATAAATTTTTTTTGGGATATGCATTTATGCATTTATGTGAAATTTCATGTTAAGTAGCTTTGAACACCATAATAGACATGTTAATAAAGATGAAATGGATGGACTGAAGTCATCAAAGCCCAAGTTTAATCTACTTTATATATAAGAAAATAGCCTCTGGGGGCCAAACAAACCCTGCAAGGTTTGTATTGGCCCCATTCATGCGCTGTAATGGTCCGACGTCGACCGCAGTGCATCAGTTCAATGCACTGTAACGGTCTGGCGTTGGCCGCTTTCTTTTATTGGGACAGGTGTCGTCACACCTGTCCTTTTTTTTTTTTGTTGTACACACCTCGATGGCCTGTCCTGGCCTGTCCCACCTCGATGGACAGGCCTTTCAAGGTGTGTACCACCTCGATGACGGCCGGTCCATCGAGGCGGTACACACCTTGATGGACCAGCCGTCATTGAGGTGTGTACAACACCTCAATGGACAGGCCATCGAGGTGCATACTGTTGCATACAAACCTCAATCAACCATAGAAAAAAAAGAAAAAAAGAAAAAAAAAAAAAAAAAGAAAAAAAAAGAAAAAAAAAAAAGAGAGAAAAAGAGAGATTTGGATTCAGCATTGCACCCCCCTGGAATTATAACTTCCATCAGACCCCAAAATTGGGGGCTATGCCCTCGTGGGGATATAAGAGGATGAGATAAAACTTGCACCCGTGCAGATTGGCTGAATGCGTGTTTCTTGGGGCAATGGTATGGTGCAACCAGCCTTTCCCACTCAAGGCATGTAGCAGGTATTCCTGTTTGTGGCCCAAAGCGTTTAAGAGGTGAACTTGCTTGTCCTTCTCGCCGTTCTTCAATTGGACTACAGGGACATCACAGTGAGCCACCTTGGAATACTCTCCCTGAGCATAATGAGGACCTGAGTTGTAGCCACGTTTGCCCTCTATGCTGCTAGGCATGCGTTCAAACCAAGGACCTTCAATCTTGGTCATTGTGCTTGTGAGACTGGCCAAATCACATGCCAGAACATGGAAGAGTAAAGTGATGACTTTAAATCATGTGATCTTCATGGAGCTATATGTGTAACATCTCAAATAAATGGGAGCAAATCGCATGGAGGAGCTCAAGGTAACAATTGAGAGAGAAGGATGTGATGACCAGAAGATCCAAGTGATATTGAAAGGGGTTATACTACTAACACTACTACTCCTTTTGATCAACTTAAGTCAAGCTGGGATATTGCCATTCAATTTTTGGAATTGAAGGAAATTGGTGGCAAGGGGATTAATGCACAAGCACCAGAAACTGGATATTAAGAAGCTCATGTTCACTGAAACTAGGACAAGGCCCCAAAAAACATTACCTTGGATAGCCCGGGTCAATGCTGCTGTTGCATAGTTGCAAAACCCACAATTGATTAACATTACATAATCAAGTCAAGGCGCAACTGTGTTTCAGGCTGAAGCAACACAAAGACCAAAAAATCAATCAACAATCCTGTTCCAATTCTCCATCTTGCTCCTTCCCTTCTTCCCAAGTTGTATTTTTATTCTCTCTGTTTGTCATCCATCAAAATCATCACATCCGATTCGTTCAAGACATTTCTTGATAACTCATTTGGTTGATATTGATTGCCAACAGCAAACATCTCAGATGGGGCTTGATAGCGGCACGCCCTTCGGGCGTGCGCACGCCCAGAAAAAATGGCGTGCAGCCGCTGCACGCCGCTTTGGAAAGGCGTGCAGGGGCTGCACGCCTTTCCCCGCACGCTGCACACCATGTGCATGCCTACAATAGGCGTGCATACGGCGTGCAGGCGTGCCAGACAGGCGTGCAGAGCCTGCACGCCTGTCTGAAGGGCGTGCAAAGCCTGCACGCCCTTCGGACAGGCGTGCAGGCTTTGCACGCCTGATGGCTCACGTAAGCCTCTCGATTCGAGAGGCTTACGTGAGCCGCGGTACCCTTATAAGGGTACCCAGGGTACCCTTATAAGGGTACCACTCGGTACCCTTATAAGGGTACCCAGGGTACCCTTATAAGGGTACCACTCGGTACCCTTATAAGGGTACCCAGGGTACCCTTATAAGGGTACCACTCGGTACCCTTATAAGGGTACCCAGGGTACCCTTATAAGGGTACCACTCGGTACCCTTATAAGGGTACCCAGGGTACCCTTATAAGGGTACCACTCGGTACCCTTATAAGGGTACCCAGGGTACCCTTATAAGGGTACCACTCGGTACCCTTATAAGGGTACCCAGGGTACCCTTATAAGGGTACCACCTACCCACCCGGTACCCTTATAAGGGTACCCAGGGTACCCTTATAAGGGTACCACTCGGTACCCTTATAAGGGTACCAGGGTACCCTTATAAGGGTACCACTCGGTACCCTTATAAGGGTACCCAGGGTACCCTTATAAGGGTACCACTCGGTACCCTTATAAGGGTACCCAGGGTACCCTTATAAGGGTACCACTCGGTACCCTTATAAGGGTACCCAGGGTACCCTTATAAGGGTACCACTCGGTACCCTTATAAGGGTACCAGGGTACCCTTATAAGGGTACCACTCGGTACCCTTATAAGGGTACCCAGGGTACCCTTATAAGGGTACCACTCGGTACCCTTATAAGGGTACCCAGGGTACCCTTATAAGGGTACCACCCAGGGTACCCTTATAAGGTACAGGTACCCATAAGGGTACCGGTACCCTTATAAGGGTACCACCGGTACCCTTATAAGGGTACCACCCTTATAAGGTACCGGTACCCTTATAAGGGTACCGGTTACCCTTATAAGGGTACCCGGTACCCTTATAAGGGTACCGGGTACCCTTATAAGGGTACCCGGTACCCTTATAAGGGTACCGAACGGTACCCTTATAGGTACCGAGGTACCCTTATAAGGGTACCCGGTACCCTTATAAGGGTACCGAGTGGTACCCTTATAAGGGTACCGAACGGTACCCTTATAAGGGTACCGAGTGGTACCCTTATAAGGGTACCGAACGGTACCCTTATAAGGGTACCGAGTGGTACCCTTATAAGGGTACCGGGTACCCTTATAAGGGTACCGATGGTACCCTTATAAGGGTACCGTTTGGGTACCCTTATAAGGGTACCGTTGGTACCCTTATAAGGGTACCTGGTACCCTTATAAGGGTACCCGTACCCTTATAAGGGTACACTCGGTACCCTTATAAGGGTACCCGGTACCCTTATAAGGGTACCACTCGGTACCCTTATAAGGGTACCCAGGGTACCCTTATAAGGGTACCCGGTACCCTTATAAGGGTACCGTTCGGTACCCTTATAAGGGTACCCGCGGTACCCTTATAAGGGTACCGAGTGGTACCCTTATAAGGGTACCGGGTACCCTTATAAGGGTACCCTGGGTACCCTTATAAGGGTACCGTTTGGTACCCTTATAAGGGTACCGTTTGGTACCCTTATAAGGGTACCGTTCGGTACCCTTATAAGGGTACCGTTCGGTATACCCTTATAAGGGTACCTGGGTACCCTTATAAGGGTACCCGGTACCCTTATAAGGGTACCTGGGTACCCTTATAAGGGTACCCGGTACCCTTATAAGGGTACCCGGTACCCTTAAAAGGGTACCGGCGGTACCCTTATAAGGGTACCAAACGGTACCCTTATAAGGGTACCTGGGTACCCTTATAAGGGTACCGTTCGGTACCCTTATAAGGGTACCAAACGGTACCCTTATAAGGGTACCTGGGTACCCTTATAAGGGTACCGTTCGGTACCCTTATAAGGGTACCTGGGTACCCTTATAAGGGTACCGTTCGGTACCCTTATAAGGGTACCAAATGGTACCCTTATAAGGGTACCTGGGTACCCTTATAAGGGTACCAAATGGTACCCTTATAAGGGTACCTGGGTACCCTTATAAGGGTACCGTTCGGTACCCTTATAAGGGTACCGTTTGGTACCCTTATAAGGGTACCGCGGTATCCTTATAAGGGTACCGTTTGGTACCCTTATAAGGGTACCCAGGTACCCTTATAAGGGTACCGCGGTATCCTTATAAGGGTACCGTTTGGTACCCTTATAAGGGTACCCAGGTACCCTTATAAGGGCACCAAGGGGCTCACGTAAGCCTCTCGATTTGAGAGGCTTACGTGAGCCTGGCCGGACAGGCGTGCATGGCCAGCACGCCTGTCCGGCGGGGCCGCACGCCGAGCCGGCCGTCCTCACGCCATTTGTAGGCGTGCGGACGGCGTGCGGCATGCGGGGGAGGGCGTGCGGGGGTTTGCACGCCTAAAAAAAAAGGCGTGCAGCCCCCGCACGCCTTTTTTTTAGGCGTTCGGGGGGGCGTGCGCACGCCCTTTGGGCGTGCCGCTATCAAGCCCCATCTCAGATTACTTGACGCACTTCCTTCTGCTCCCAAACCTCAGGAGGAGCTAGATACAGCTTCTGGGCAGGTTGTTAAGATTCTTCATGTTTCTTTGATTGTTATTCAGTCAACTAACATGATTCATCTTTAACATAATAGGCTGTATCGTTGTGACATTCCTGTTGTTACAAGAGCGGATAATCATGCCATTGTGTTTAATTTATTTGTTTCCAGCGTCGATCTAAATCAATAAGGTATTGTCACTAATATCTTATTGATTATGTTTTGTTGTATTTCTTTTATTGATCATGTTTATTTTTGTTTGAAGTTCTTTTACATCTATTGAGTTTAATTAACTGTTTCAATAAAGTATCAATTCTACTATTCTGCATGCGAGAGTCTCCAGCTTAACAGCACACCCTAAAAGGTGGAAAAAGATCTCAAAGATGACTTGTCCAAATGGTTGCAAAAGCTATGTAATTGCACTCTGCATTGTTATATTCAATTCCTGCTCTAAGCATCTGACACCCACTCTTTGTCAGACTTGATGATTCTGAAATAGTGATAAGCAAAATCAATAAGACTTATCATCCCAGGATTCCATACAAGCATAAAGGCAGATCATGTCTAGACTAAATGAGCCCAACATACATCAGTGCACTTACCTTAAACCACATTCAAACAGTGGACACTTTTTGAAAAGCGTCCTCTGGTGACATGAGCTGGCATGTGGGCTGCGACTGAGCGCCATGTCCAAGAGTGGTCAACAACCACCAAGCAATGTTGAACTCGGTTGCGCACATGTGACAGGTGAAAGTCACCAGAGGACGCTTATGCATAAGTGCCTGCCGTTTGCATGTGGTGTTAGTGGTTAAAGCATCACTCATGAAGTTTGAGGTCATGAGTTCAACTCCCATAGTGCACATCCATTTTGGATTTTGACAGCTTCTGGTGATGAGAACATTATGCACTCGTGCAAATGGACAAAGCAGTGCCCTCCTTATAAGCCATCAGCTCTCATGGCAACGCAAGGCATCCCAAGCTTGACAAAGCCTCTCAGTGTCTCAAAGGCATACCCTCCCGGATAACAAGTATGTATCAAGTTTTACCAACATTGCCCTTACCTTCCCTGGGCGCGGGTATGCTTAAGTTAAGTTCAAAGGCTATGTAGGCCAAGTATCATTGTAATCTACACTTTGGAATGCCCTCTACCGCCGCCTTCAAGAGCTGCACCAAGGGGAGACACAAAAATTCAGGATAATTTCTTTTCAAGAAAAAAATTAGAAGCCCCTCCTACATGATGAACGTCCTGCGGACTGGGCGTAATCTCAGAAGAATCCCAAGGTGGACACAAGGCAAAGCGCATCCCAAGGTGGACACAGGGCAAAGCATGTCTTAGAGTCCAAATCACCATCTTGGATCCATGTGGGTGAGGTACATAAACATGTATGGTGTATGAAGCTGGTCTGGGCACATGCCCAAATCCCGCTTGGCGCAGTTCCCCTGCGGTCAAGCGGCTCAAATCACTTTCTCAACTGCGCTTGATACACCATATGTGGATTCAAAAGGAGCAATATTCTCATCCAGTTTTCATGAAGCCAGCATGAACTAGTGTCAAAAAGCATAGCTGGACAATTGCAAGAAAAGCGGATTTACAAATGATTTCAATGGAATCACAAGGCACGGAAGGATTGTGAACCTCTTGTGTGATGGGGCCACAATGTGAGTAATGTCATAGAATGACCCTAAGTGTTAAGCCCCTTTTGGACAGTGGTTGTATTATGCATAATCACCATATGCATGCAAGAATTTTCACCAATATTGAGAACCCGCGCTGAAGGTTTGAAACTCCAGCCCAGCCGAAGAAACTTGCCCGCAACCGCTCCATTTCACTCATTGTCGAACATCTCAGCCCTCAATCCACTGTTGAACACGTCCTATTTGCACGTTCAATTCCGAACATCCATTCAAGTGAAGAGTCAAGAAACTTAGGAGGAGCAAGGCAATAACTCAAGTGGAGGTATAGCCTAGTCCCGATCTTTCTTTCTCATCTTTTTATTCTCAGTGCTTTGTTTTTGTTTCTTCTTGTTGTTGAAGTTTTGTTTCTTTTCAGGCTTGATTGTTATTTGACCGTTATAGTTCCTATTGTTTCTTATCATCTCTCACTTGTTGTTGCTAGGAGTTGAACTATAAGAAGGTATTGCTCAATTTCATTTTTTTTTCATTGATCAGTCCATTCCATTCTTATATTTTAAATCTTCTTCCTTTAAATGTTTTTTGTAGTTACTACTATTAGCATTTTATTGATTAGCTGCAATAAAGTGATTCTTCTCATATTCTTACAAGTAATTGAATAAAGTCTAACAACACCCGTGGCATGTGTATTGTGAAGGTGGCTGTTTTAGATCACCTGTGGTAGACATGCGTGAATAAAGGGGGAATGGATGCACTGCAGCCATCACAGTTCAAGTTTACCGGGGTGGATTTATGAGGACACGGAAGAAGTCGCTGCCCAGCAGGTCAACAGCGTGTGTCTTTTTTGGGTCAATAACGTGGTGCAAATAGTGGTTCCTTTGGAAAAGATCATACAGAACGTATTTCTAATTTCCTGATGATGGCCCAAAACGTTGAAGAGGTGAACCTGATGGTCCTTTGCGCGATTACTCAAACAGAAGGGAGTGCTTGCAGGACCGAGCTTAACTAATCCTCTCCTGCGGAGGCGGCAGAGGCGCCTCAGGCAGCGAGGCCAAGGGACTTGTGTTAAGTTGGTTGCAGGACCGACTACTTTGTCATACTTGCCCTCAGCCTTGTGAGTAGCTTTTTTGATGCATTGTTGCCCCATGAGGCTACCAGGTATCTGAATCTCCGAGACCCAATCCTCTACCGTCATCATCGTCATTGTGCCCTCTGTAATACTAGCCAAATCGGGGCTTGATAGCGGCACGCCCGAAGGGCGTGCGCACGCCCCCCCGAACGCCTAAAGAAAAAGGCGTGCGGGGGCTGCACGCCTTTTTTTTTAGGCGTGCCAACCCCCGCACGCCCTCCCCCGCGTGCCGCACGCCGTCCTCACGCCTACAAATGGCGTGAGGCGGCGTGCAGCCCTGCCAGACAGGCATGCTGGCCATGCACGCCTGTCCGGCCAGGCTCACGTAAGCCTCTCGAATTGAGAGGCTTACGTGAGCCCCTTGGTACCCTTATAAGGGTACCAGTCGGCACCCTTATAAGGGTACCGAGTGGTACCCTTATAAGGGTACCAGTCGGTACCCTTATAAGGGTACCAGTCGGTACCCTTATAAGGGTACCAGTCGGTACCCTTATAAGGGTACCAGTCGGTACCCTTATGAGGGTACCAGTCGGTACCCTTATAAGGGTACCAGTCGGTACCATAAGGTACGTCCCTTATAAGGGTACCAGTCGGTACCCTTATAAGGGTACCAGTCGGTACCCTTATAAGGGTACCAGTCGGTACCCTTATAAGGGTACCAGTCGGTACCCTTATAAGGGTACCAGTCGGTACCCTTATAAGGGTACCAGTCGGTACCCTTATAAGGGTACCAGTCGGTACCCTTATAAGGGTACCAGTCGTACCTTATAAGGTACAGTCGGTACCCTTATAAGGGTACCAGTCGGTACCCTTATAAGGGTACCAGTCGGTACCCTTATAAGGGTACCAGTCGGTACCCTTATAAGGGTACCGAGTGGTACCCTTATGAGGGTACCGAGTGGTACCCTTATAAGGGTACCGAGTGGTACCCTTATAAGGGTACCGAGTGGTACCCTTATAAGGGTACCACTCGGTACCCTTATAAGGGTACCGACTGGTACCCTTATAAGGGTACCGACTGGTACCCTTATAAGGGTACCAACTGGTACCCTTATAAGGGTACCGACTGGTACCCTCATAAGGGTACCGACTGGTACCCTTATAAGGGTACCGACTGGTACCCTCACAAGGGTACCGACTGGTACCCTTATAAGGGTACCGACTGGTACCCTCACAAGGGTACCGACTGGTACCCTTATAAGGGTACCGACTGGTACCCTTATAAGGGTACCGACTGGTACCCTTATAAGGGTACCACTCGGTACCCTTATAAGGGTACCACTCGGTACCCTTATAAGGGTGCCGACTGGTACCCTTATAAGGGTACCAGTTGGTACCCTTATAAGGGTACCAAGGGGCTCACGTAAGCCTCTCGATTCGAGAGGCTTACGTGAGCCTGGCCGGACAGGCGTGCTGGCCGTGCACGCCTGTCCGGAGGGCGTGCAAGGCCTGCACGCCCTCCGGACAGGCGTGCATGGCCAGCACGCCTGTCTGGCGGGGCTGCACGCCGCCTCACGCCATTTGTAGGCGTGAGGACGGCGTGCGGCACGCGGGGGAGGGCGTGCGGGGGTTGGCACGCCTAAAAAAAAAAGGCGTGCAGCCCCCGCACGCCTTTTTCTTTAGGCGTTCGGGGGGGCGTGCGCACGCCCTTCGGGCGTGCCGCTATCAAGCCCCGCCAAATCACGTGCCAAAATTCTGAAGAGTACGGTGATGACTGTCAATCCATTGATCTTCATTTCTCTATCCAATCAGACAAGTAAAATGCGAGCATAAATGACAAAGAATTGTGCATAAGCTTGAGGAAAAAATGAATTACCATTGGAGAGGAGGAAAATGAACAGAGGATCCAAGGAATGTTGAACTGGTGGAAAGCCAAACACTTCTACAACTTTTGACTGCTTGCGGGTTGCCAAGATAAGGGTTTAGACTGTGATACCATTTGATTTCCAAAGGAGGAAAGTTATGTGCATAAATTCAAACTGGATAGAAGCTCATGTCCAAAATCAAACAAAAACTTAAGAAAAATCTCACCTTGGCCAAGAACTGATGCTGCCGGCCGGCTGGCCAATTAGATCAATACTCAGAGTTGTACAAATGGAAATGGCAGTTCCCTTCTTATCAACATTCAGCTTGCTTCTCTCAACTATGATCTCACACATCAATGAGCGACCTCCTGTTCTTCACCCTTGTCACATCTGGCCCTGCCTCCTCCCCCACCCCACCCCCTGCGACCTCATTTCCATCCTCAACCAGGTTGCCGTGCTCGTCAACCTCAAAGGACCTCATTGCCATCCTCAACCAGGTTGCCGTGCTTGTTGACCTCAAGGACCTCAACCAGGCCACTTGCCTATTGACCATGCTGCACGGATGGCCCAAAGTCTTGGCCCACAACTGGCTCCAGGCCTCCAGGAGACATCTCGAGTTGCATTTCTGTCTATCCCCGGCTTTCCTCATGCTCATCTTTCCTTGCGTGTGGCTTTTGCCTTGTCAGGTGATCAAAACCAAAGCGAAATCACAATCCTTACTGGCGTGAATCTCTCTTGGTTCATCTCAACATACAATAATTTTCATCACTCTTTCTTACCTCTGACTCGAGAAAACAAAAAAAAAATAAAACTTTTGCCCAAGAGGCAAAGAAACTGCAATGATGAAACAGGTCTTTTCCTTGTATTCCTTCAACATTATCAGAAATGAAGGAGGTTATCAAAGGCAATTTGAATGATTTATAAATTTTCTTCCACCTATGTGGAGTTATAAACCAGACCCCCCCCCTGACGGGAGCCTTTTGGCGCTGCTTTAGCATACAATGCTCCTGAGCGTGCCCCCGGGACGTCCCCCAGGGAAAAAGCTTTGTCAAGCCAGTTGTGATGAAGCCGACATGCGTGAAACAATGCATTTCATCATGATTCCATAAGGGTGGATTCCGATAGAATAGAATAAAAAGGAGCAAAATAATAGTGGGGTCCATCATGCAACAGCGAAGGGGTCACGACTCAAATTGCTGAATCAAGTCCCCAAACATTTGTCACTGTGGCATGTGTATTCTAAATGTTGTGAAGATGTGGTTCTGCTTCATATGGCTTCATCATATTCACTGGTGTCTACATTCATATCACCTGTCACTACAGGCTTCACCCATCATTCAAGGGTACTCATTTGAAACCAGTGGCATCTATTTACCCACTTCCAGCCATTCATGTACAATTGTCCTTACACCACATGCAAACGGCAGGCACTTATGCATAAGCGTCCTCCAGTGACTTTCACCTGTCACATGCGCGCGACTGAGTTCGACGTCGCTCGGATGTGGTTGTTGACCACTCTTGGATGTCGCGCTTGGTCGCGGCCCACGTGCCAGCTCATGTCACCAGAGGACGCTTTTCAAAAAGTTCCCACCATTTGCATGTGATGTAAGTACAGTGGTTATTACACTTGACACCACATGCAAACGGCAGGCACTTATGCATAAGCGTCCTCCAGTGACTTTCACCTGCCACATGCGCGCGACCAAGTTTGACGTCGCTTGGTGGTTGTTGACTACTCTTGGATGTTGCACTTGGTTGTGGCCCGCATGCCAGCTCATGTCACCAGAGGACACTTTTCAAAAATCGTCCACCGTTTGCATGCGGTGTGACATGGATATAAGTGACGTGGCTTTGACTCCCACATGAACATAATATTTTAAGATGTTTCAAAAATGTGACTGTTTTTAGATCCTGTGGTAGCCATGCGTAAAATGGGTGGGGTTCAATCATCATAGACAAAGATTTTGTTATCCACGGGTGGATTGACAAGCCAGAGACAGCAATCGCTGCCGGCCAGATCAAACAAATGTGTGTTTTGCGCCGCAATGATTTTATGCAACCAGATATTGGGGTGAAGATTGTTTAGTACGTATTCCTGTTTGTGGTCCAAAGCGTTGAAGACGTGAACTTTCTTTTCCTTCTTGCCGTTACTCAAGTGGAAGGTAGTGGTTTCAGGGCCAACTATTCTGAAATACTGCCCCTGAGCCTCATGAGGACCTGAGGAAAGGATGAGTTTCCCCTTCATGCTCTGAGGCATGCGGTCAAGCCAAGGGCCTTCAATCTTGGTTATTGTGTTTGTGAGACTGGAAAAATCAAGTGCCGGAACACTGAAGAGTACAGTCATGACTGCCAATCCGGGGGTCTTCATGTTGCTACAAAAAGATCCAAATAAACGGGAGCGAGAAGACTTATGACTGAGCTCAAGGCAACAATTCACTACCAGAAAATCTGCTTCAACTGCCACCAGTTGACATGCAGGCTAATCCCATCTTACTACTCTTTTACTTCCAAGTTAATTCAAAAAAACTTTTCTTGCACAGTCAATGTGCACAATGCACAGTGACTGTGCATTGAAGTTGTTTTGAAGTGTTATTTGAGTAAGATTCAAGTAACAGCAGAAGTAAAATCAAAGTAACTGCATGTCAACTGGTGGCAGTTGAAGCAGATTTTCTTGTAGTGATTGAACCTCAGATAGAAGGATGTGATGAAGAGAGGATCCCAGTGATGTTGATCGGGGGTAAAAGCAATCACAGACTTACACTAATATCAATTCTGGCTGCTAATATAAGTCAAACTGCAATATTGCCATTGGATTTTTGGAATTGGAGGAAAGTGGTGGCAAAGGAATGCCTAAGCAACAGAAACTGGTTACAAGCTCATGTCCACTGGCAAGACCCCAGAAAATATTACCTTGGATGGGGCCCCAAGCCAATGCTGCTGGTGATGAAAATTTTATGCACTTGTGCAAATGGACCAAGCAGTGGCCTTCTTCTAAATGGCCAGCTTTGTCGGAAGGCAAGGCACCCCCATTGAACAGTCTCAGATAACAAGTATAAAGTTTTATTGCCATTGCCCCTACCTTCCCTGGGTGCTTGCTGGTGTACAGTACTTCATAGAGTTGCCACGTTGTGGCGGGACAAAATCTCTACCAGAATAAACTCCTCATTTTACTAATGATATCCTTTCATGTATTGGTTTTGTAGAAAATGTGAAGTAATGTGTGACCTGACAGGAAGGTGCAGTACACCGGCCAATATCATGCACCACAGCAAGGATGGATCTGACTTGCCTCAGCGGGTTGTGTTTCTAGTGATCAGAAGATTAGAGCCAATGCATTGCAAAAACAAGCCAAGGCTAACTCAATTCTAGCCTAACGCTAGAGGCAAAGATTTTCAAGAGAGTAACAAAACAAATGAAAACTCATCAGAAGAAATTTGAATTTTTGGAGTTTCATTACAATAGAAATGAGGCTCTGGTACATCTTTATGAATATCCACTTGAAAAGGATTAAAGTTCAAACAGAAAGTACTGTGGATTGTGAAGAATGGTATAATCCCACTGCTTTACAAAATAATGGTCCAGCTGCTCAAGAACTGACTTGTTTTCAACCAATTTCCACAACAATAACATCATCATCATCAATGGGATACCAATCTCTCTTCTGATAATCATCAAGATGATAGCAAAAAACTAGGAGAAATTTGACTCTTCCAATCAATCTCCCAAGTTTTGATTAGGGTCAGGCTAAATGCACTCCAACTTTTTACTTCATGTACTCCAATTTGGAGTGGAAAAGTGTGCACTCCAATTATTTTGGAGTGGGAAGCTGTCCACTCCAATATATTTGGAGTGGACAACTTTCCACTCCAAAATTTTTCACTACCTTGGAGTAAACAATCATGCACTCAAATTTCACTCCAAAAATTTGGAGTGCACCTGAAGTCCACTCCAAAAGTTTTGGAGTGCACCTCAAGTCCACTCCAAAATTTTTGGAGTGCACTTCAAGTCCACTCCAAAAAATTTGGAGTGCACTCACAGTCCACTCCAAAAAAATTGGAGTGCACAAAATTCCACTCCAAAAATGTCAAATTTTTGGAGTGAACAACCGCCCACTCCAATTTTTTTGGAGTGGACAGCTGTTCACTCCATTTTTTTTGGAGTGGACACTTTCCCACTCCAAAATGTTGGAGTGCATGTAGTAAAAGTTTGGAGTGCATTTAGCCTGACCCTTTGATTATCCACCTCCAATCACTAACTAGCACTTACCAGCATATTCCAATTGCTCATTCACCTATTATGAATCTATGATCTCTCTCAACAACCAGTACTGATTCCATAGCGCATCATATAACAGTGCCTCACCATTTTAGATATAAAGAACTCAAATTAACTGTTGAAAATAAGCCCTAATTGACATGCAGACACAAGCTCTACCTAACCAGTAAGATATGTTCTTCTTGGTGTAAGGAAGCCCCCTTCCAAGGGGTATTTGTTTCTTCAATTAACTTAAAGCCCTACTCACAAACCAGAAATGCACAAATTCACATTCTTTTATGCTGACTGGAGGGTTTTTTGCTTTAAAAAATCTCACATAGCCAACAAAAGTGAACACTACCACCAAGTTCTACAAAAACTCAGCATGAAAACTATTGAGCTTGTATTTTTCTTGAATGTATGATGTATCTACTTTGTTGATTGGGATTTGGTTACCACTGATCAGGCTGAGGAAGGAACTGGGGGAAGAAAGACAGAAAATCAAGATGTTTTTTTGGTGCTTTGCCTCCACATCCAAGAAAGAGCTCATACTTCTCCCAAAAACTCTAAAAAATAGCTTGCCTTTGAAGGAAAGCAGTCATTTAGTGCACCACAATCAATATAGAAGATCATGACTGGATGACTAACTCCTGCTGCTGTTTTTTCCTAAAAAATCCTTGGCTTTCTTAATCTAAATATCAGGAAGAGTCTTTCAATTTTAAAGAATGAAATGAACAAGTATTATTTATTCCTTGAACCTCTGGTTGCTCAGATTGTGGATGATTATTCAGCCACTTCATCCACATAGCTTATTGGAACTTTGTTGCAGTATTTTTTTCTTGAGCAGCAAAATGCTTTTTTTCACTCAATTACTGATGACATTATCATCACCTGTCACCCGGCGCTAGTGAGAGGTAATTGCAGGTTGTGAGTCGCCTTACTGATGCTTTTTTGATTATCCCTACTTTTAAAACAACGTTATCGTTGATCTTTCGCAATTGTCTAAATACAGTTAACACCACAGGGATGGAGGCTTTGGCTAAGCAGAGATCAAGTTTTTATGTAACTCAAACCTGACGCACTCAGACAATAATCTAGGTACTTTGTCTGAGTCCAAGTGACGTGGAGCGGATCAGTCTAGATCAGAACTTACCCTTTAATCTCAGAGGACCATTTTGAGGAACTGCCGGAGTGTGTGGATGGAAGTTGCAGTAACATGAGACTTCCTTGCTGATCTTTAGCCCAGTGCACCGGTGGTACATGAGCCTTTCTTTGCTTCTGAGACTGAGACTGTATTGGACTAACGCAATTTCTCCCGCGCATGTCTATCTCAAGAGTGTCTAGTGTGCCGTTGATCTCATATCTGAGTTGTTCACCTTAAGCTAGAGTGGATATACAGTTACTAGTGAGACCAGTCACCAAATGAGCCAGTCAGTTTTCCTTGGTTAATCTTTGCTGCATCTTGCTTATCTGTAGTGCTGTATTCCACGTGGCTCTTGATCGTGGCCTCCGACGCGCTCCCTCACGTTCCCGGAGAAGGCTCTATATACAGCTGCAGCTGTATTCCCATGGGAATGTAGCTTGAATACAACATATTTATACTCTTATTCTTCAAGTTGTTCACTGACGTTTTCAACTGAACCATATTTGTATTGAACAGAACGCGTCTCAACGCGTCTTTCCCCACTGACGTGCTCCTCCTCCTACTGAGCCTGTCCTCATCTTATGTTTCTCTGAGCATCCTGTTGCTTTCCGTTGCTGCAGCTGGTCGGCCGTCCCATCCCTATCCACCCTTGTGCTGACAAACCCCCGTCTCCGGGCCGGCTCACCGCCCCCAAAGATTCTCCTCGATCCACAGTTTGTCTCCCGGCTGAGGATACATTGAGGATAGATTGTCGATTCTTGTCCGAGTCTGACAGTGATACACCACTTTCCTTCCTTTACTTGGTCCCGCCAACAAAATGACACGAATTCTCCCGGTTGAATGAGTCAACTTAGATGTTTTCGTGTCGAGAATAGTTGTTCATGCATTGATAGACTCATAGATTCAACCAACCTTCACTGCGCCTTCCTCAACGCCCAGTTACCACTCACACTGACCATAACGACCAGAGACTGATATCTTGTAGAAACTGCCCACGATTCTTAACGCTGAGACTTCTAGGAGACAACGACTGCTCACGATTCTATCAACACTAATCTTTCATAGCCTTTGGCGAACAACTCCTTATCGTCGTCTATAGTCGTCTATACCCTTGCTGTGTTCTTCAGACATATATCACCACTGCCTTGCTTTCCTATATTTTCTGCTTGCCTTGGCAAGCTCTCACCATCCCTCATAGAAGATCCCCCCCGCTCCGCCCCTAGACTTCTCTCCCGAAAGTCCCGCGTTTCTGTCAGTAGCCCTCTTTTCACGCCCCATTTTCTCTTTTGTTGAGTCGTTGTATGCTGACAGGTATTGCTCGGTGAATATTGTCAATCAGGTCTTCGGCCATTATAAATATCTGGTGAATCTCGGACCGGCAGGCTCACGTGGAACACGGGTCGCTCAGGCGCATTCTCTCCCCAGGTCTTGCGTCGGTGACTGTTTATAGTGCTCGGAAGAATGGCGCAACCCTTACCGAGTTGGCTCAAGCCTGTTACCCTGCGGTACCAAGACTCTGATCGCGTCACCACGGGGCTGGTGGAACTTCCCATCACCTACAGCGGACCTTCTATCCCGCTGGATTGGCCCTATACCTCCGTCTCGAGCAGTTCTATCACTGCCGCCTCCCCGGCTTCATCGGCGCTTCCGTCCACTCAGATCGTCAAATTTCTTGATGGAAGTGGGCCATTCACCGTCGTCGGCGATACAATCTTGACTGCCCCCACCCCTACATCGACCACCTCAGCAGAAATCTCCGCACCATCATCGGCGGTGCCCTCCAGTATGCCTGTCACCTCAAGTCCACCGGTACCACTAGTTCTTGTGACCACCGTGGTTGTCGCTCAACCCACTCCTGCCAGTACCCCACTCTCCTCCAACAGTCCAACCAGCCCATCTTCCAATCCACTGGCTCTAGGCTTCGTCTTCTTGCTCACTATCCTCATCATTCTCATCCTGATTGCCACTGTTGTCCTCATCAAGCGTCAACGCCGACGTAGAAAACTCAGGGGTATCATTGACAAGTACGAACCCACTCCTCAAGAAATTCATTATGAATTCAATTCTCGTCTCTATCCCCAACATCATCACGGCAGCCAGGACCAACCGCATTACATACAGCCTTCACGCGAGCAAGAAGCTCCCGGCGTGAATCACGAACACGAAGAGCTCCGCAGATTAAATGACGACACGAAGGAAAAGCCCGACCAGCAAACCGAGTTTCTCCTCACTCCTTCAGGTAAACTTGCCCGGACTGATGATAGAAAATGGGCGCGATGGAATAAGTTTCTGCCGAAACTGCCATTCTTCGGTAATAAGAAACCCCATCGACCGGAAATTATTCATCATTTGCCTTTGCCTCAAACTACTCCGATCTATGTCAATCCGTATCACGACCCCTCAGTGAACACCAATACCGGGGAGCGCGTATCTAAATGGCGCGTGAAGTGCGGCTCCTTCTCGTCCTCCGCGTTGAAACTTCCATCCACCATTTCGAGCTATAAGAACGAGCTCCCACCGGAACCCGATATATTTCAGCAGCAGACACCTGTAAAGAATGGCGGGCTTCCCGACGATCCCCAATCAGCTATATCTGCAATTCAGCGCGGTGATGCCAAGCTGGTCTTCAGCTACAATCAATCGTCTACCGTTTCTGGGCCTAGGGGGAAGTCACAAAGCCGAGCCTATCAAGCCTTAAAACAGTCTCCCCCGAGCAGTCCTATCAAAGCCAAGTCGATGGAAGCTGTTTACACCTTATTTGACTTGAGCAGTCCTCGTCGGGGTGTCAAATCGCAATCACCCAAGCCTAAGAAAACGATCATCCCTAGCGCGTTATTCAAAATTCCCACCCATACGTCTCGCTCGTTCGGCAACAAGACATCATCCAATAGCTGGACGACTGGGAAGAAAAGCACCTCGAAACGACATTCCGATCATGACCCTCCCTTATTGGTTGGCGAGTGCGAAGAAGACGATGAAGCTTCGCATAGCGATGGGACCGATCCTGGTGACTCTCCTCTAGACTTTATTACCATTCCGTTGCGCAGTCCGCCCCGATGTCGAAGAATTACAGGTTCATCTCTAGCTGGGGTGACGGGGTTGGAAGACTCGATCGACTCGATCGGTGATGGTCCTCGCTCTTTGCCCCCCTCTACTCCAACTGCACCCCTCTTCTCCTCTGCTAGGAAGGTTAGACCGAAGAAAAACAGTCTACCGGCGCTCCCCCAATCATCGATGGCGAACCAATTGAACGCTAGCACTTCTAGCGATGATCACTTTCCTGCGCCTCTCAGACGGTCGCCCGACTACAGCAGCCCTCCTTTGTTGCCCTCGCTGCCAATCGCTCGGGTTCCTACACCGGAACTAAAACGCGCTAATGAACCCTCCACTAGTCGCTGTACCCCTCAATTTGGTCGCGCTCGAACGATGAGCCATAGCCCAGTGATCATGAATGACTTGAGCAGAAACCAATCCAGTCTAGATACCAATTTGAGTCACGAGGCGCACCGGAATGATACGTCCAGAAGCCACGAGTACAACAGTGGCTTGTCCTCCGACTCCTCCCGTGCCTCTCCACAGTACCCTCGAGATCCCTCCTGTGAGGCCTCACCAAACGGGTCCTCGTCTCACGATCTTCCTGAACTGCAGCCTACTCAACAAGCCAAGTCTGGCAGTCAGGAAACTCACAATACCTCAGCGGATGAGGATATCATTTTCACTGGTTACTTCGGCTCTGGCTCCATTGGTAACACCGGCGGCGTCAGCGAAATGGGTATCCTCGAAACGAACTGTACGTTGTTCACTTTGTGTTTCTCCTTCGGCAATCCGTCCAGGTTGCTTACTTTGCCATTATATTGGTATTTTTTTTTCTTCCCAATCTGAGCAGAATTCCCTTCTCCATTTCTATTCTTAATAGATCTTGTCATGTACATCTTTTTGTATGTAGTCAGTCGTCCACGAACCCCCGCCTCCGCCAGCTTCCTCCTTATCCACTCCCCGCCTTCCTTACCATGCTCAAATGACTAACGAATCTTGTGTGTGGCCCACTGACCCCGATAGGCTGTTGTGTGCGTGTTTGATTGTGTTTTTTTTCCCATGTTAACCAATTCTGAGGGAATCGTACGAGTTTCCTCACGACCCTGGGTGTCCTTGCAAGTCAGTAAAACGCATCATCGTATCAAGAGACCATCGTTCTTTTGTGCGTGTGTGCATAATGCTATTGTCAATATATTGATAGGTACATAGAATACATAGGACATCATAAAAAAGTTTGAACACCTCCCTAGACGGAAAGTACGCATATCTTCAATAACGCCCACATGCACAAACTCATAAGATTCCACCATCCTGCGTCGAGCTTCTAACTCCACAGAAGACTGGATGGGCTGCAGTACATAGCGCAAGTCAATTCACTGTCACAGACTTTGCGTTTTTGGAATGTTAAAACCTGGAATTTCCAAATAAAATTGGACTCTAAAGCCCGGCTTTTACAGCAACAAAAAAGTGTACAGAAGCCAAAAAAAACATTTGAATAACAGACGTTTTTGCCGGATTGATCAGCCCTCTGTAGCTTTCAGTCTATTGGGAAGGATATAACGGTCTTCAATCAACGATTCTGATGAAGAAATTCAAGTTGAACAGTTAAATTCCTTGTCAGGCTGCAGAGAGGATTGATGCCATCTCATCTTCATTTGCAGAGTCTTTTTAAATGTCATAGTAATGGAAGGATTCACAATAGGGCAGTTCACGACTTGCTGGAATTTATGACCCTTGCTTATGCAGGTCATAAGAATAAATGGGCCCTTGCATGCATCAGTAAGGGTTTGGTGAGTATTCCCAGCCAAACATATTTTTTGTGCACGGCATGCTGAACAACCAACCCATGCCTAAACTATACAAAAACACTGCTAATGCAGTGGTAAAATGCAGCTAGATATAATGAAAACAGCATGTTGTGAACCCCCCTAATAGGGTGGTTTGTGACCCTCTTAATTCATATTGCTGGAATTCACAACCTGTGCTTATGCAGGTCAACATTTTAAACAGGCCCTTGCATGAGTAGTTAAGGTTTGGGTGAGGGATCCTAGCCAAATTCAATTGTTTCAAGCATGTCCAAACTATACAAAAAGATTGCTGATGCATTATGTGCAGCTAAATTTATCATAAACAGAAGGTTGTGAATAGGACTAATTAAATCTTAGAGCTTAGCCAATTTCAAGAACTACTTCATCAAAAGTTTTTGTGTACAAGTGACAGGTGTCATGGCAAGGAGTATGTTACATGTCACAACCCTCCCTCCCTGCTTAACAAGAGGCTGATATAAACTACAAAAAAATTTAACAAATTATTGAGAAAAAACTGGCATCAGAAATGAGAACAACAAAATAAAATATCAGCCCATGGATCCCTGTGGTATACCACAGCTCTTCCAACTCCACATAATGACTTGTCCAGCTCTTTTTTCAACACATCTTCTTCCTGAGTAATACCTGAAATCAATTTCAGTGTTATTTTCCCTTCATGTAGAGCCTAGTTTAAGTCCCTCTCACTGCCAGAAAAGCTGGCTCAGATGGTTGCAACCAAGTTTAAATTGGATGTGGCCATCCAATCCACACTCAGGTGCCGGTCCACCAAGTGAATCCTTGACCAATTCAAACTGTGTGGCCCAGGCATTAAGCCACTGAGTTTCAATTGGCTATAATCAATTCACTCAGCAGCTTGGCAACCAAGTTTGGATTGGATGGCCACATCCAATGTCAACTCAGATGCAACCGTCTGAGCCAGCATTTCTGGCAGTGTCTTGATGTGATGTGTCTGTTTGATCATGGTGGAATCTTCATATCCAATGCTTAAGGCTGACTGATTTTCACAAATGATCTTCACTTTCCAATTAGCATTGACTATGTCAAACAGGATATTCCCTATGCAGAGGAAGGGATTGTTTGCATGAGCCAGTGCCATGTATTTCCTGTGGGATGCCAAAGAAAAATCACAAGTCTTATGCATATCAAATAAATAAAAAAAGTGAAATGTGGTACTTTGTGAAAGGTAGAGTGCCTGGAAAAAAGTTAGAGGCACATGGGCTCTTCAGGAGGGGCTGCAGACCCACAAGTGAAAAGGTATCACCTTTCCATTTGAAATTAGATTGAAGACAGCTCCAGCTACCTCACAGCTTTGTATTGATATTATTGTAAAAATAGTAGAGTTGTTTTAATTTATTGTAACAGTGGTTAAACTCAATAGAAGTAAAAGTCTAAAACAATCAATTGAATAAACAAATGAAACTGCAAGGAAGCCTTGCTCAACTGCTTCCAGTTGAAATTCAGTCATGCAAGCATCACTCAAGCTGCACTCAAAGCACGCTTGGATGCATAGAGACTGTGCATGATGCACAGTCACTGCACATTACAAGTGAACATGAGTGTTCAACTGGGAGCATTGAGCAAGCTTTCCTTTCAGTGTGTAATACATCACAGCTTAGAAAATGAGATCAACGGTGATACCTTAGACCCTGTTTGGCAGCGTCATAAATATAGGTGTAATAATGCACATTTAATTCAATAAAAACTACACCTCTCAAAGTTATCTAACCAAATTTGTATCAGTTCAAGTCAAAAAAATTCTTAATTCAATAATCCAATAACAAAAATTGGGATTTTAGTACTTTTGTGAAACTCATGAAGTGTAATGTTGATATTTTGGTGCTGAAGATGGCCTGAAATAGCAATTTTTGTTATTGGATTATAGAGAGCATTGGTTTGAATTATATTCATGAACATTTGGTTAGATAACATGGAGAGGTGTAGTCATTATTAAATTTAATTATTGCACCTATATTTATGACGCTGCCAAACGGGGCCTTAGAGTCTACAATAGTATCTGCAAACAAGAGTTTTCAATACAATTCTCAGGTGTTGGCTTTTTATACAACAGGATTATCACAGCAAGTAGAGCCTATCAGAAAGGTTATGATCATACATGTTAGCTCTAATTGAAAAAAAAAAATGAGAAATAAAAATAGAAATATCAACCTGTCCAAAAGATCTAACTAGTTCCTCCTGAATTTGTAAAGAGGATGATTGTGAATTGAAGAAATCTTCTTGCTTGGTTGATGTTTTGAACAATAATGGTCTAATGATCAAGAGATACAAAATCAATTTGGTGTTGTGAGAGTGGAAGAAGGGATTGATGGATGAGAGGCTCTGATGAAGGAAGGAGTTGAGAATAGATTTTACTCTGTTTGAGCGCGCCAGAGCTCATTGTGATGACATCAAGGGATTGTGTCATCAAATCAATTTAATTTAATTAAATGCAAGTTTTGATCTACACATAAATTATATTACTAGAGGCCAGGGTGGCTGTACCACCCTACCCATATATGATCTTGGGAACATGGCATGGTACTACTACCAAGCCTCTTCTCCTGCTTTTAGCCCACTCCATTACCTGTGACTCTCACTAACACTGAGAAGTTGCAATACAATACAATGTCTGACATTTTTTTGTATTGTAACTATTCCTGATACTTTTATTGAGGCTCTTACCAGCAACGGTGCAAAAGTTACGTTATGGTAACACAAGGTAACAGTTAGAGTAACAATAATTTTTTGTTAGCACTACCGTTACCAGTAACTCCTTGGCACTACATTATCTTGCCTGGGTAATGCTCATTTTCCTGGGTAACGATTAGATATTGGTGATAAAAACAGTTTTAACAAATATTACAAAGCAAAAACATGTACATGTATTTCATCATATCCAAGTTTATTAAAGTCATGCAAGTGCGTGGGTTCGCCCTTCATTTTTGTGAAATTTTTCAACAAAAGTTTCAAAATAGCCCCCAAACACTCGCGTGCCACGGGTTGACCCCCAAGCGTGTGCGTGAGCAACATGCAAAAAGAGCCGGTCATGGGTGTCATACAACCATGCAGCCTAATCAAATTCGAAGTAGGGGCACTGAGGGAAGAGCGCGAAGAGCACTCTTGCCCTTGAAATTACCATCTGATGCTCCTTATATGTAACTTCTCATTTTCACAAATTGGGAGGGCAACCTTGCCTCGGAGCAAAATTGTCTCCCTCCTTGCGACAATTCTGGTTGTACTGAACTGGTTATTATCCGTTAGTACTCATCCCGGGCAAACCAGGGTCATGAGAGGCAGACAGGTTACGTGGTCCTGTACGCATATCAGGTAATGGAGGTCATGTTACATAAACAGGACAAGCTGTCAGTGTTTCAGTGAACTAGGCCGGACATTCAGATGGATGTGGAAGGATCAGTTCATTGCATCAACAAGAGAAAGAAAAAAGAGAAACAAAGAGAAAGAAGACAAAAGGAGAAGTGTGCGGCTTACCTAGGATGGACATTCAGATGGATGTGGAAGGATGAATAAAGTCCTTCCACGTCTGAAGCTGGGCTAGGTAAATGCCAGTGAGGATTTCACACACTGTGACAGAGAAAGAAGAAAAACATGACAGGTACGGAAGCACACACACACAACTCCAATAGTCAGGATCATGACATGCAGCGCAAATGGGCAACCTGTCACATGCGCAGTGACTGTGTGGAGGGTTTCACAGGCCTTTCAACTACAGTTTACCTACATGAAATGCAGTCCTGTGAATTGTGCGTGACACAGGGCGCTGTAATTATTTCTGTGACATGCATGACCGTGCAACCTGTATGTCATACATGACCCCAATATGCCCGTGGTGACTACAGTAGCCACATTTTTCACCCCTCACCCTGCAGCGCCGCTGCACAGATGAAGCTCAACATGCCTTGAAGCATCATTTGTTGCTTTTCTTGCGGCATCCCTAGCTGTATTGAACTTCCATTCTTTGTAGGTACAACCGTTGCCGCTGGTTTCACCCTTCACCTTCAGGGTCTAGCTCACTGGAGCAAGGAAGGGTTCAATTGCTCACCACCGTCGCATCAACAATCAAGCTGACCAAGGCCAACACAACCGTGAGTACCTCTTTGCATGAATGCTTGGGTAATCACATTCATCAGCGAGCAAAGACACACCTGCTTGCCGAGAGCTCCGGACAAGCAGGTACAGATCTGCTTGCCAAGAGATCTTGGCAAGAAGGTACAAACCTGCTCGCCGAGAGCTCTCGGCACGCAGGTACAGACCTGCTCGCCAAGTGCTCTTGGCCATGTAGGTACAAACCTGCTTGCCGAGTGCTCTCGGCAAGGAGCTACAAACCTGCTTGCCAAGTGCTTATGGCAAGAAGGTTCAAACTTGCTTGCTGAGAGCATTTGGCAAGCAGGTTTAAACCTGCTGGTCAAGTGCACTTGGCAAGCAGGTACAAACCTGCTCGCCGAGTGCACTCGAGCAGCAGGTACAAACCTGCTTGCCGAGTGCACTCGAGAAGCAGGTACAAACCTGCTCGCTGAGTGCACTTGACAAGCAGGTACAAACCTGCTCGCCGAGTACACTCGACCAGCAGGTACCATTGGATTCTTAGAATCCTGGCAAACTCAAAGCATCAACAATGCTCAACAATCTCTCAACAACCTCAGTCCACCGGCCTCAACATGTCACCTGAAAACTCAGCGGGCTGAGTTTCATCCGGTGGCCCTTCTCTTTCACACTATTCTATTCTCTCTGTTTCCCTTTGTTTCCAATTTTCCTTTGTCTATCTAAAGTGTCTTGTATCATGTCGGATGAACAACTTGTATATATAAAAGAGCTTGTCTAGATTGATCTTTTTCTTACCTCTTATCGGAATTCATCTTGATTCTCACTCTTAGTCACCAGCTCCGGCTGCACTCTTCATTCTCATCTTCAGTGCCACACACTTGTCCATCCTGCACCTTGTGCCCCATTGCCCTCGCAAGAGGTTATGAGCCCAGCTGCTGTTATCACTACACTATCCATCACCGTCATAGTTGCGTTCCTTGCCAACACCCTCTATAGAATCCACCTCAACCTTGTATTTGAGTTTGAGTTAGTAAATCACAAACTTTAAATCTGCCAACAGATTGCCAACGCCAGGATAAACTATCACTAGATATCCCCTTCTATCACTGTTATCATGTCTAATCATAATTCCTTAAACCCACTCAACCAATCCTTGAATCTCATTCCCAAACTCGAGAACTCTAATTTCTTCAAATGGAAAAGAACCATCATTGGCCACTTGACCGCTATGGGAAAGGTGAAGTACATCAACCGAATTAATGCCGCCCCTGATGATATAGACGCTGCCAACATTTTTGCTCAGGAACCCGCTCAAGTGCTACAAGCCATTTGCCTCACCGTCGACAAAGAAAACCGTGTGCACATAATTGACTTTGACAATCCGTACCACGCGTTCAAAGCGCTAGCAGAAAAGCACGGAAGCAACAACGCATTCATGATTGCCAGCACCATATGTGAAATTGTCTCTCTCAAATATGAAAACACTGCCTTGCTCAACGATTACGTCTCTCAAGTAAAAATTCTCCATAACAAACTCAACAACATGACGCAGGAGAATGAAGCGTTCCAACTCCCTGACAATGTCCTAGCAATCTTCATGCTCATCAACCTTCCTACTGACCAATTTTACCATATCATCCAATCTCTGTTCTCCAACAAATCAATTTTGGTCAAGCAAGTCACGGACAGACTCAAATTGGAGGCCTTGCTAATGAAGAATTCTGCTGGAAAGGAAATGGCGATGTACGGATTCAAGACCAAGAACAACGGTAACCAGAAGTCCAATGAAAACAGTGGTAACGGTGGCCAAAGGTCTAACAATGGAACTACCAGTTGGAGCCCTGGTGATCAATGCCATATCCACAGATTTGGATCTCACACTAACGGAGAATGCAATGCCCAGAAAAACAAGAACACAACTGGATCAGCGCCTATGGCTCCTGTCAAGACCCGTGATCCGACCGCAAACGTAGCACAAACAGCCACTGAAAACAACGACAAACCGGAAATAGCTTCTATTGCTGTGGAAAATGCTTTTGTGGTTGTCCATAACCCTGAAATCAATTACTACTTGTTCACGGGCGTATTCATTGCAGACTCAGGTGCAAGCATCCACCTTGTTAACGACATCAACATGCTTATCAACCCCACTAAATGCAAGCCAAAGTATATCAACACCGCTAAATCCGGATCGCAAGTGATAGTCAACACTAAAGGAAGTGTGCGAGTACTGGCTTGTAACAACCATGACCAGCAAGTATCCATCGATATACCAAACATCTTCTATTTTCCGGAACTATCCACCAACCTATTATCAATCAAACAAATCATCAGCTCCGGTGCCGATGTCAGCTTCTCTAACAATATAATGACCATTGAATTCAAGCGCGAGAAGATACATGTCAAATCAGTGACAATGGGAAATGAGCTCTGGACGGTTACACCTACACAATGCGTTGTTTTCCCGTACGGGAAAACAACAAAAAATTGCAGGATAACCGGGATAACAACATGTGTTTTTTCATCTTCTTCCTTCTGTCTGTGTGTGTGTGTGGTGTGTGTGTGTGTGTCCTTTCTGGAGTAAATACTCCCCCAAAACCTTTTTGGAAGGTTTTTTGGAGGAGTAAATCCTCCCCCAAAACCTTTTTGGAGTAAATACTCCCCCAAAACCTTTTTGGAGGAGTAAATACTCCCCAAAAACCTTTTTGAAGGAATAAATACTCCCCCAAAACCTTTTTGGAGGAGTAAATACTCCCCCAAAACCTTTTTGGAGGAGTAAATACTCCCCCAAAACCTTTTTGGAGGAGTAAATACTCCCCCAAAACCTTTTTGGAGGAGTAAATACTCCCCCAAAACCTTTTTGGAGGAGTAAATACTCCCCCAAAACCTTTTTGGAGGAGTAAATACTCCCCCAAAACCTTTTTGGAGGAGTAAATACTCCCCCAAAACCTTTTTGGAGGAGTAAATACTCCCCCAAAACCTTTTTGGAGGAGTAAATACTCCCCCAAGACCTTTTTGGACGAGTCAATACTCCCCCAAAACATTTTTGGAAGAGTAAATACTCCCCCAAAACCTTTTTGGAGGAGTAAATACTCCCCCAAAATCTTTTTGGAGGAGTAAATACTCCCCCAAAACCTTTTTGGAGGAGTAAATACTCCCCCAAAACCTTTTTGGAGGAGTAAATACTCCCCCAAAACCTTTTTGGAGGAGTAAATACTCCCCCAAAACCTTTTTGGAGGAGTAAATACTCCCCCAAAACCTTTTTGGAGGAGTAAATACTCCCCCAAAACCTTTTTGGAGGAGTAAATAATCCCCCAAAACCTTTTTGGAGGAGTAAATACTCCCCCAAAACCTTTTTGGAGGAGTAAATACTCCCCCAAAACCTTTTTGGAGGAGTAAATACTCCCCCAAAACCTTTTTGGAGGAGTAAATACTCCCCCAAAACCTTTTTGGAGGAGTAAATACTCCCCCAAAACCTTTTTGGAGGAGTAAATACTCCCCCAAAACCTTTTTGGAGGAGTAAATACTCCCCCAAAACCTTTTTGGAGGAGTAAATACTCCCCCAAAACCTTTTTGGAGGAGTAAATACTCCCCCAAAACCTTTTTGGAGGAGTAAATACTCCCCCAAAACCTTTTTGGAGGAGTAAATACTCCCCCAAAACCTTTTTGGAGGAGTAAATACTCCCCCAAAACCTTTTTGGAGGAGTAAATACTCCCCCAAAACCTTTTTGGAGGAGTAAATACTCCCCCAAAACCTTTTTGGAGGAGTAAATACTCCCCCAAAACCTTTTTGGAGGAGTAAATACTCCCCCAAAACCTTTTTGGAGGAGTAAATACTCCCCCAAAACCTTTTTGGAGGAGTAAATACTTCCCCAAAACCTTTTTGGAGGAGTAAATACTCCCCCAAAACCTTTTTGGAGGAGTAAATACTCCCGCAAAACCTGTTTGGAGGATACTAAATACTCCCTCAAAACCTTTTCATTGGAGGAGTAAATACTCCCCCAAAATTCTGGAGGAATAAATACTCTACCAAAATGTATTTGGACATGGTGTCCACTCTGCTGATTGAATTTTTGTATTCTATCCCAAAGCATTTTAAGATGTAACCATTTGGACAACCAAGTTGTGAGAGATACAAGGATCAGGAAACTCATGTTCATTTCAATGTTGGTACTTCACAATTTATCATTTAAATACTATCTTAGATATATAACAGTGTCAGAGAGTATGTAGGATTCAAATTAACTGTTGGCCACTTCATTCTTGACGTCTATCTCAAATTCAATATCCAACTCGTTGACTTCCTCCTCATTGATAGGTTGTTCTTCATAACTTGCCACCAACTCGTACTCCTCCATATCTTCAACACCAACAACGGTCATGCTGTCGTTGCTCTCCTCAATGCTTGCATCTTTGTTGGGTTTATTTATCACCTCCATAGAGCTCTCAGCCACCTCTTCCTCGTCGGTATCAATAGTATCCTTGCTCCCCAAAGTGACAAAGCCTCCTTCAACATCAGATTCCACCGGAAAATCAGATCCGGAGCCGCTTGCAATTTCGATGGTGTTGGTGCTGCCCAAAGTCACCGAGTCACTTTTGTTGTCGCCTTTGACATCAGATTCCGCCGGAAAATCAGATCCGGAGTCGCTTGCAGTTTTGATGGTGTTGGTGCTGCCCAAAGTCACTGAGTCACTTTCATTGTTGGATTCAGTTTGAGACCTGGATCTGTCAAATCGATGATCGGAACCCTACACCTTTCTTGATAATAAATCTTGGGCACACTCTCATCCAAATTTAACTCCCCATGAGCTGCATTCTCAGCTACCAGCCCGTGTTTGACTTTTCAGTAGACGTCATTTCTATTCTCCCAAAATTGCTCCATTCCAAATTAATCACAATAGACTATTGACAATATTTGGACTTTGATCTCCCAGTACTTTAGTTTGCCAGTATACAGTCATCTCATATCCTTGCCATCAATTGTGAAGACAAAGTGCCTTTTGATCCCAACAATCCTGCCCATAAAAAGCAGGATCTTAAATTCTTTCTTAGAAAAAACAACACAACTATCTTCATTCCTAGTGGCGCAAAGGTGCCCAAGCTGCGCCAAATAGACCATCAGCAAATGTTGGCAATTAAGTCGTTGTCGACTTCCTCTAGTTATGATTTTTGCTGCCAATTATGTTTTGCTAAGGCTACAAAATGATTGACATCCTTTGATTTACATCTCCTTAGGTCCTCCGGTGACCCCAACATCTCACAGCCAACCGCACCGTCAATGTACTTTGAATGCAGTCTACCAAGAACCTAGGGCCCTTTCCGTCAGCCCTGGCTCCCCCAAGAATTCAGCTTCTCCAACGCTCTCTGTATCCGCCCCCATCATTAATGGACAAGGAGACTCTTTACCAGAAGGTAACAAAAACAAGAATGGTCAGTGTGATTGGGCAAAAATCAAATTACATCCATCACGTTGACATTTCACAAAGGTTTGTCAATTTTCTAGTTGTCATATGTGAGACTCCAGTCAAACAAAACGTGCGGAATGGCAACAGGTCTCCGCCCAAAACCACGCAAGGTCAGTTCCACAGGCTGAACCAATGTGGAATTTTTCACCACCTTCATTGTGGCTAATATCTCATAATTTTCTAGGTGTTGTTTCCGGGACTCCCCGCGCCCAGCCAAACGGATCGAAGTTGCCAGTACCTTTTACCAAATCAACGCAGAAGGAAGCGCTGTCCGGTGACTCAGGCTTGAATTCTGGAGCAGCTGGGCCCTCAACCAAAGGTACTGAATGGCGTTCAGGTTGCATTGAATATTTCATCACCATCACTTGTGTGTATTGGCTGATGGTTCCACATTTTCAAATAGCTGTTAAGCCTCCTGCAAAGCAAAACATGAAAAAACCTCCGGTTGGTACTTCACCGGGAAAGGAGACGTACTCCAAGGACTCTACCAGCTTGAAGTCCGCTAGCAATGGATCCCCAACCGTCAACCTCAACAGCGCTGATCAATCCGGTCAAAAGAATGCTTCTACACTGATTCTATTGCCAGCTAATTGAGGTTAGTAACCACTTCATCAACTCATTCAAAGCTGCCTACTCTAATTATGCCTTTGTCTTAGTTATTGTCCCCATTCCCATTGCTAAGCAAATTGTACAAGTTGCGCTTGAGAGGGACGGGCCGCCACAGTCTATTCCTATCACCAAATTAGGTTTGTCAAGTTCTTAAGATGATATCATGATCATATCCAGCCTGGCAGCTGACTTCCTCAAAGATCCTGCGCCTGCCACTGCCAAAAAGGTTCAAATTGTTGCCCCCCTAACGGAAAGCAAGCAAGAACCATCAGCTCTTCCCAAGGTGCATGCACCGTTGCATGAACTTGTGAATCAGCTTGGTAGCTTCATAGCTGCTGGGAACAAATTATTAAGATCTGCAAACCACGCCCTTGCAAAACTACAAGAGTACCAAATGAACAAATACTAAACCACAGTCTGCCCTGTCCTGTGCACATAAGGGAGACATCCCAGCCTCCAACCCAGGAGATCTGCCACCAATGGCAGAGCTGGCTTCTAGTTTAGTTCCCGCACTCGCAGCAACACCACCTCCTAGCTTCGACTATGGCTTAATTGAATTACCTCTGCCAGCTGCTGGCCATGGTGAACCGCATACTCAAAGAGAACTATTTCGGTCCGGCCTCCTCAATATTAACAACATTGGGTCGCCCTCTGGCTTCCTTGATGTTTCACCGCAACTCCTCAAGTTACTTTGTGAAATGGTGGCTTGGTCTAAATTACCCGGACAGAGCGACCTTGCTATCAAGCTTATTGCCCAATTGTTCAACTTGCCAGACAAAACCTCAGTATATGCTGAACCTTTGTTTATCTCTTGCAACGGGATACAAACCGCAGCCTTGTGTGACGCGCTAATCCAACATTCTTTCAAGGGCATGTGCCCTTCTCAAGCCAAATTCCTTTTTGCGTTTGACTTCTTGGCCCTTTTCCCATCAATTTTGGCCCCTCATTGGGTCTCATGCGCAATTAAAATTTGCACGCTCAAGTCTGGTCTTGGTTCCTTGGTCCTTGTCAACAAACCCTACCAACCCCAACTTGACTCAAGTGACAGCAAAATGCCTTCAGGTAATGTGACTATTCTCACCATTTGTTAATAAGCGGCTTTGAGCAAGAGGATAACAAAATATCTCCCTCAAGTCATGATTGATTTTACTTGCACTCAGACTTCGGCCCCACCGGTGCAATTTGCCCCACTTCCACCAGTCCAGGACACCCGCCTTAGCGACTTCCAAACGGTCACTCTACACGCCTTGGATGAGTCCTCCTGGGAATTGACTCTGTCACCCGTTAGTCAATTGGTTGGACTCAGTGCACCCACTCTCCAATTGTTACCAACAGAAAAGCCGTTGCTCATATATGCAGTTGGCATGGGGGCATCTACCTCATTGGAAGAGGCCTTGAATGACGCCATGTGCGGTTAACCATTAGTTTTCATTGTTGATTACTTTTATATTTTCTCTGGAGGAAATACGACTGTTGTCATTCTCTCGTTAAGCTTGATGCCTGCAATCACTATGTATGTGCGCCTGTGGAACAAGTACCAATTGTAATTCTGGCATCTTAAGCAAATACCAACATGAAATATGCTTTTCACATTCAGCAAATTAAAATCCTTATTGTTTTTTTTTTGAACAAAAAAAGAATCTGAATTGTTTGTTGGCTAAACATGATTTCTGCTAATAAAAGACGTATTCACTCTAAAGAGTTTTTGAAAATTTTTTGGAGGAGCGTTCCCTGCTCCAAAAAGCTTGAGTATTTACTCACAGAGGATGAGTTCATATAATCCTGAGGTTTTTCGAGTTAATCACAAATACTTAACATACCGCAGTTTGCTTGTGGCCCGTCACGGTCCAGTCCAGGCGTGGGCCAGTCAGTTCACGGGTTCCCCAATTCCTACAGGTAATTCTTGCGGGGGATGACTCAAGTCATTGCCCGCAACCTCCACGTTTCTACCCACTGATCACAGAAATATCAACTCCTGCCAGCTTCTCTTACAAGTTCAAGGAACACAACAGCATGCATCCTACAACCTCGATTCATCACACAAATCTTCCACCCGGCCTAAAGAGAATATGGCCTACTATATATGAGTTGAGTTCAGTCTTTGTTTTGGAGCTAATCATCATCATCACAACTAACCATCCCTTACATTGCCCCCAGGCCCCATGTCCCACATGCCAATAGGAAATCCTTTGTTCTATACACAAGCACTCCTGCCCACAACTAGTTTCCAATCCACGTATGATAAGGAAGTTCATTTCTGATATGAACTCTACACAAAAAGTAGTGCTCTTGGTGAACTCGCACTGCCGCCCCATCTTCCAAGTAGTTACCCACTTGCGATTGTGCCATATTCCTTCTGGGCCTCAATTCAACAATCAATCTAAAATGGGTAAGTGCTTTTAAGCACAAGAAGTCCTTAATTTTTCAGAGGTTTCTTTTCACAACTATTCCATGCCAATTGTCAATTGACTTTGCTCAGATTTGAGTTAGTTAGAATCAGTGGCTCATAGAGGAAGTAAGTCACATAACTTGGTCGCTTTTCCGCCGGGGCTTCATTGCAAACCTTAGCTATCAAGAGGGCCAACCTGTTTTCATTGATATTGGTTGCCAAAGTTTCATTCAGGTATCTCGTGCTCTTGGCCGTCAACTCGCATTAACGCCGCATTGCATTAGATTCTATTTCCAACGGGTCAGTCCCTTCTTATCCCGACTACAGTTCTGCTGTGAGATTGGACTTCTTCCTCATTCATCTTCAGTCAACTTGCCACAAACAACTGGATAACCAATTGTGCTCTTGGTCAATTTTGGCATCTTACACCCTATTTTCCAAGGTTGAGTACTCACACCTTCATCAGAAGTGCCGTATGGCTTCAGGATTAAATTTCTTAATCATTCATCTTCTGTTGACTCTCCAGAAGCGACTCAATCAGACTACAACTTACAGCCATCACAACTTGGTCAACTTGCACGGGCGCTGACACTACAAACATTTGTAATTTCACCTGAACAAAAAACTACTGTTTGGGTTAAGCAAAATGTTAACTTTTTTCAACAAAATGGCTCAGTAATAAAAATTGAGCAAAACTGAGCATGCTCAGCAAAATCCCCCAAAGTTGCCAGAATGAATAAAAATCATTTCTGTTCAGTTTCTAAAAAAAAAAAAATTGCTGAGCATGCTCAGTAAAGCTTATTTTTCACTTCTGACCATTTTCTGTAAAATCCGGTATATGTTTTGCCCATCCCAATTTTACATTTTCTTTCTGGGCAGAGTTGCAAATGTTTGTAGTGTGAGTAGTTCAATCAACGTCAAGCAGGTCAGATGTTTTCTCTGGCATCTCTACAACAGTTTTTGATTTGAGATTGAATTTATCAATTGTTTGCCTTCTATTGTCCTCCAATCATCAGGAACAATCCTTCGAATCAAATCAGCAGTACGACAACTATCAGTTGCTTTCGTTGCTTGCGATAAATTGCCAATCCATCAAAATGGTGAGTTAAGCTTGTGTCCTGATCTCAGTTTGAATTACAACTGAACGCACACACTTTCCAGATCTCATCTCCTGATGCAGGAAGAACGTCTGCAGTGGCTGTTGACCACACCAGGACCCGTACCGTTGTTCAACATGAGCGCTACAACAGATCCAGGTCTCAAACTGAATCCAACAATGAAAGTGACTCAGTGACTTTGGGCAGCACCGACACCATCAAAACTGCAAGCGACTCCAGATCTGATTTCCCGGCGGAATCTGATGTCAAAGGCAACGACAAAAGTGACTCGGTGACTTTGGGCAGCACCAACACCATCGAAATTGCAAGCGGCTCTGGATCTGATTTTCCGGTGGAATCTGATGTTGAAGGAGGCTTGGTCACTTTGGGGAGCAAGGATACTATTGATACCGACAAGGAAGAGGTGGCTGAGAGCTCTATGGAGGTGATAAATAAACCCAACAAAGACGCAAGCATTGAGGAGAGCAACGACAGCATGACCATTGTTGGTGTTGAAGATATGGAGGAGTACGAGTTGGTGGCAAGTTATGAAGAGCAACCTATCAATGAGGAGGAAGTCAACGAGTTGGATAGTGAATTTGAGATAGACGTCAAGAATGAAGTGGCCAACAGTTAATTTGAATCCCACATACTCTCCTACACTGTCATATATCTAAGATAGTATTTAAATGATAAGTTGTGAAGTACCAATATTGAAATGAACATGAATTTCCTGATCCTTGTATCTCTCACAACTTGGTTGTCCAAATGGTTACATCTTAAAATGCTTTGGGATAGAATACAAAAATTCAATCAGCAGAGTGGACACCATGTCCAAATACATTTTGGTAGAGTATTTACTCCTCCAGAATTTTGGGGGAGTATTTATGTTGGTATTCTGACCTGTCGCGCATCCGCGCGCCCGCGCACTTGGGCATCCCCGGTCCGCTCCCCACAGCTCTTCCTCTATCTCCCGGCCTCAAGCCTTGAGTCTCCTTTCCTCATCTCAAACCGGAACCACAGGATTCCGACACCACCGACTACGACAAATCAGAAGCATCCATCTGGTCGCGTTGCATTTGTTCGAGGTCACCTGCTGCCAGTGTCTAGAGTTGTGTCTCAGCTGGGAGTTTGTGTTATTGTTGTTTGTGCTCTTCTATTCCTTCTTAGCCAGGACATTGTCAATCCTCTAGTTTATTCGCCTGATATTACAACAGATTTACAGTCTCGACCCAATAATCACTAGAGGATTGCAATGGCCGATAACGAAGGAAACTCGTCTAAGGTCAACATCCCTAAGCTGGATGAGAAGAACCTTCTCCACTGGTCGATGCGCATCAAGGCCCACCTTTGTCATAAGGGGCTCATGAAATACATAACCAAACCCCCGGTTCCGCTTAGTGGTGCCGCCGCCAATGCTGTTGGCAAGAAACGCGCAGAGACCGTCGACATCCTCATGAACTACATGAGTGAAACAGCCTTTGAATCCGTTATCACTCCCGAGAACGAAGAGAATCCGCACGGCATCTGGACTCAGATCATCTCGCAATATGCCTCCACCTCCGTTAACAACAAGGGAAGGGTGTGGCTTAAGTTCATGCGGTACAAATACGGCGGCAACCTCAAGGAGTTCATCAGTGACATGCAGCAAATGCTGACCGAAATTGCTCTTGTCCAACTCGGCGTACCTGACAACATTCTCAGCTTCTCCATCCTCTCCAAACTCTCGGAGGACCTATGGAACGTGGTGGACAACATCATCATGAACGAAAGTCCAAACGCCACTCTGACCAAATTACAGGAACTTGTCCATTTGGAGGAGTCCAGGAAAAAGAAAGCCGTCGATGTCTCCCCTCGTGCCAAGACTGAAGAGCAGTCCAAATCAGCCTCTGCCCTGATCCACAAATCAAAAAAGGGGAAGAAGAAAACTACCAAGCGAGCCATTTGTGAAAACGGACAGCACAACCCCGAGGTAAAATCACACACTGCCGATTTCTGTTGGCAGATCCACCCTCATCTCAAAATAGCGCACGACGCCAAGTTCAACAACAAGACCAAGCCAGCCGAAAATCCAGCCGCGCAACTTGTCGAAGTCGATGATGGTCATGAATCTGAAGCCTCGCTCCTGCTCACCGAAGCCAAGAGCAAACCGATTGTACTCGACTCTGGCGCCACTCATCACATGATCAATGACCCCAGCGTGTTCATTCCTTCTTCCGAGACCAACATGAAGATATCCACGGGAGGCCACAGTAACTTCTTGACCGCTACCTCCGTCGGTTCGGTAGTGCTTGTGAACCACCAAGGATGTAAGAAAGTACTCAACAACGTTCTCCTCGTGCCGGCCCTGTCTCGATCACTCCTCTCAATTCCGCGCATGTTCAAGGAAAAATTCTGTGTTGAAAAATTTCCGAACTACGAGGTGACAATTGAGATAGATAACGAGTTCCAACTCCTATGAACTGTGAAAAATAATCTTTTAGAATTACATTCCTCTTCCTTTGATGCAATTAAGTCAAATTCATCCTGTTACCAAGCAAGTCCAGACAATCCCAACTGGCACGAGAGACTAGGTCATCCCAATCAACAATACCTCAAACAACTCATTCCTGAGGCTGTGGAATCTGAGTGTGACATCTGCAAGCAATGCAAATTGCAAGCGCTTCCATTTGCCAGCAAATTCAAAAATGTGCATCGAGTCCTAGACGCCGTGCACTTGGATCTGGTTGGACCGTTTCCCGTCCAGTCACCGGCGGGTTATCTATATTTCCTAAACATGGTGGATCAGTTCAGCGGGTTCAAATCGGTGAAGTTTCTGCGAAGCAAGGGAGAAACCTTCGACAAGTTCACTGATTTCAAGAACAACACCGAGAAACAAACCGGAAAGACGCTGCGCATGATCATCTCCGATGGTGGAGGGGAATTCGTTAATGAGAAATTCTCCCAGCTGTGCTCTTCCGAAGGCATTACACACCACATAACGCCAGCCTACACTCCCCAGAACAATGGCATGGCGGAGAGAGCAAACCAATCCATTCTTGTCAAGGCCAGATGTCTGTTGGTGCAATCAAACCTACCTAAGTCCCTCTGGGCCGAAGCCGTCAACACCGCCACTCAGCTATCCAATCTCACACCGTCGAGGACTCGTGGAATGCGCATACCCTATAACGTGTGGACAGGCAAATTGGTTTCCTTGGACGTGCTCCGCCCGTTTGGTTGTCGCACCTACTCCCTCATCCAGAAAGAGAAGCGGGATTTCAAACTCAACCCCACGGCGGAAACCGGCATCATGCTTGGGTACGAGAATGATTTCTCAACCTATAGAATCTACAAGCTGAGTAAAAAGATTGTTGTCCGGACCAGGAACGTGAAGTTCGACGAATCAGTCTTTCCGGGTTTGGGTGGAAGTCACGACACACAACAATCCGACGACATCTTTGATGTCTCTAATCACCAGGAACCGGCTTGGAACACCGGGCAGGAATCCCCCGGCTTGGCTGAACCTACTGTAATAACCGCGGCCGAAGAAATCCCTCTCCAAGCTGCGCCTGCGCGAGTGGCCCCCAAGGACATCTCCAGCTCTATCTCAACGGACAATATTCTGTCAGTGGACAGGCGAGGGAACTCCATCATAGTTCACTTGACGGAGAACGTTGAGGACAACACACCTAATTCCTACATCCAAGCCATCAACTCAGCCAATTCCACATTCTGGAAGAAGGCCATCGAGAAGGAAGTGTCAAACATGTATGAACACGATGTGTGGGTGATTGTCAAGAAAAAGGAAGACCAGCATCGCATCAACTGCACCTGGGTCTTCAAGGTCAAGAAGAATCAACTGAATGTACCGATTGAATACAAGGCCAGACTGTGCGCAAAAGGGTTTCAACAGATCAAGGGGACAGACTTTGGAGAAACCTATGCCCCAACTGGAAAACTTGTGTCATTATGCATGCTCATCATATTTGCGCTGAAACACAATCTGCTCTTCCACCAAATCGACATCAAGAGTGCGTTCCTCAATGCACCTCTCAAAGAGAAGATCTTCCTGAATCCACCACAAGGCGTTGAAGTACCCGAAGGACATGTCCTCAAGCTCCAGAAAGCGATGTACGGACTGAAACAAGCCCCTAACGCGTGGCACCGCACTCTATCTGAGTGGCTGTTCCAAATAGGGTTCCGAAGGTGCGAGGCAGAGCCATGTGTCTTCTGGAGAAAGGGAACGTTCCTGTATCTCCACGTTGATGATCTGGCAATCTTCAGCAAGGATCCAGAAGTCTTCAAAAACGAGGTCAAGGCCCGTTTCCAAATCAAGGACCTGGGGGTTTCCAGTCTGCTCCTGGGAATGAACGTGATTCAGGAGGAGGGCACAATCACCCTTACTCAGAAGCACTACATCGAAACTCAGCTAGATCTCTTTGACTGTCAGCACATGCATCCGGCATCGACGCCCATGAAACCCAAAGGTCACCTAATAGCGGCTACGAAGGAGGAGCAATTGGAACATCTGGAATCCGGGAACAACGACCGTTCCTTGGTGGGCGCTCTCAACTATCTCAGCTCCACCACCAGACCCGACATAACCTTTGCCGTCAGCTCACTCTCCCAGTTTCTCAACGCCCCCGGCACCAACCATTGGGAAGCCGGCATACAAGTACTGCGATACCTGAAGGGGACCATTGACATTGGACTGCGTCTATCCAAACCAACAGGCGACGAGGTCACGATCTGCGGATACGCAGACGCGGACTGGGAATCTTGTCCTGAATCCTGTTGCTCTGTTTCTGGCAACCTGATCCTCCTAGATGGAAATGTAATCTTGTGGAAATCCAAGAAACAGCCCACGCTGTCCTTGTCATCAACCGAAGCTGAATACAAGTCCATCGGCGACATCACAAAGGAAATCATGTGGATCAAGACATTGCTCAGGAAGATTTTCAACGTTAAACTCAAGGTACCCACTCCCATCTTTGAGGACAACCAAGGAGCAATTGCGCTGGCCAACAACGAGTCGAACCACTCCAATTACAAAACAAAACACATGTCTCTTTGTCACCACTTCGTCCGGAGGGAAATCAAAATCAAATCAATTGCCCTTCACTACCTTCCGACACATCTCATGCTGGCGGATTTCCTGACAAAAGCGGTTGGGAAGTGCTCCATCAAACGCGCACTCCGTAGCCTCAAATTTTCGTGCTCATCGCCTGTTTGGCAATGAGCAAGGGGGTGTGTTGGTATTCTGACCTGTCGCGCATCCGCGCGCCCGCGCACTCGGGCATCCCCGGTCCGCTCCCCACAGCTCTTCCTCTATCTCCCGGCCTCAAGCCTTGAGTCTCCTTTCCTCATCTCGAACCGGAACCACAGGATTCCGACACCACCAACTACGACAAATCAGAAGCATCCATCTGGTCGCGTTGCATTTGTTCGAGGTCACCTGCTGCCAGTGTCTAGAGTTGTGTCTCAGCTGGGAGTTTGTGTTATTGTTGTTTGTGCTCTTCTATTCCTTCTTAGCCAGGACATTGTCAATCCTCTAGTTTATTCGCCTGATATTACGACAATTTACTCCTCCAATGAAAAGGTTTTGGGGGAGTATTTAGTATCCTCCAAACAGGTTTTGGGGGAGTATTTACTCCTCCAAAAAGGTTTGAGGGGAGTATTGACTCCTCCAAAAAGGTTTTGGGGGAGTATTTACTAGTCCTCCAAAAAGGTTTTGGGGGAGTATTTAATCCTCCAAAAAGGTTTTGGGGGAGTATTTACCACCTGTGTCAATCCAATTCATCCATTATAAATGGAGGAAAAAAAGAACACATCCTCCATTTATAATGGAAAGGAAGTGGAGCTGGCTCCAGCCAGCTCCAGCGGGTTCAGGCCCAAAAACAGCTCACCCAGCTCCACCCTCACCAATATTTCCAGCTCACTCAGCTCTGCCCTCACCAAAAATTCCAGCTCACCCAGCTCTGCCCTCACCCAACTTTCCAGCTCACCCAGCTCCACCCTCACCAAACTTTCCAGCTCACCCAGTTCCACCCTCACCAAAAATTCCAGCTTACCCAGCTCCCGGATGTCTTGTAATCCCAGGGCTCAAGATGCTTCCAAGCATCTGTAGCCCAGTGGTTTAGGGTGCCCTCTCACAACCTAACCAGGCTGTTGAGGTTGTGAGTTCAATCCCCAGTGAGAACTGGGGGTCCAGGGGGGTTCAGGGGTGACAGGCTACGGATGCCAAGGAGAACTCCTTCTAGCTACACGAGCTGCAAGAATGATAGATAAAGTTGGGAAATATATAAAAATAATATTTTAGATTGTTTTATATAATTTTGAGTACTTTTGGGACGTAGAAATAAGGATATAAATAATAAAAATGGGACAAAATATGTCCCAGAGGGGCCTGTCAGTGGGTACAGGGGTTTTTATGGTGCCCTCTATCAGGACCTGGTTCAACAGGTTGGTTTTGAAGGGTAACCTGATCTTCTGAAGCCTGGTTCACAGGAATATGCCCAGGGAAATGACTAGTAAGGGAGAGGAATGCCCAAAATTGCACTTACATGCAATTCTTGGCAGAATTCCTTCCAAGGGATAAGCAGCAGGACCAGAGGGGAGATTCTTGATGATTCTGGTGATGAGGCTGACGGAAAAAAGTGGCTAATAATTTTCTAGGAAGGTTCACAAGATTGGTCTTCAGGATAATGCTGAGGGACAATACGTAGTGGCAATTTTCCAAGGGTGATAAAAGCTGGGGAATCCAATATGGGGGATTCAAGGGTCTTTAAATATTCAAGAGGGACCTCTGGGGATGAAATCAGAGAGCTAGGTAAGTCCTGGGAGCAGCTCTAGTGATCCTTTGATCTACAGGGTTGATCATCTAGTAGATCTTCCCTGGGCCAGATCAGTAGAAGATCCGAGAGAGCTGGGGATCTTAATTCAAGATCCTTTTTTATACAGCACTTCTTTGATA